>JZKD02S1718860.1:13599-39165 GCA_000966675.3 Picea glauca
TAGGTCTTCTTACATCCGCCTTATTCTATTTTATTGAAAGGCCTTATTAATATTGACCTTTATTACATCCGAATACATTGATCTACCTATGTGTGGGTTAGGACCTTAACAGAAAAAATTATCAAAGAATTATCAAACAGAATCTCGAAGATGGAACTGGATCAATCTAAAACGGATCAGTTGGCTAGAAAATATTTCAGAAGGAATCCTAACCCTCAAATGCAACAAAGAAAAATAAAAAATGAAGATCAAAAGATTCAAACCCCCTTTAAAAACGAAATTTTTATAGGAGGAGATTACATGCGAAACTTTGAGGAGTTAGAGGAAGACATGAATAATATTGGCGATGATTGTCAAGAACTTCATTTGATGAGGCAAGATTATGAAATGTCTTTAAATGTAGAATACCAGTTTAATAATGATGATAGCATAAATATCATAGAAGATTCTTCTTACAAGGAATCACCAACAATATAATGGACGAGCTCCAACAGAAGTATAATTTAAGGCCTACAGATAGAAATATCACAACTGCCCAACCGAAGAAAATCTTGTCAAGAAGTAAAGAAAATGAGGCAGCTCAACCATCACTTCAAACAAAGACTGCCAAAACAAAAGCAATTGAAACACAGACTGCCAAAACAAAAGCAGCTGAAACATATATTGCCAAAACAAAATCAGTGGAAATTCCGACTGTTAGAACAAAAACAGCCGAAACGAAAGAAACACAAACTAATAGATTAGAAAAAAGGGAGATAGAGATCCCAACCAGAGAAACTGAGAAGACAAAAACAAGTTTCAATCTAGAAAACGAGATTAATAAGATCAAGATCATTGTACCTCTGGTTGAACTGGAAAAAAACCCTACATACAGAAAACAAATTGCCAAAATGATAATTTTTTCTGATAGTGAAAGTCGTGCAGATGTTATAAATTTGGAAGATGATAAACCGACTATAATGTTTGGTCCACATTTTGAAAATGCCAGAGATTTTGTTGCTCCTTTATACATTACGCTGACTATCCATGATCATCTGCTCCATAACTGCATGTTCAATTCTGGAGCCTCCCACAATGTGATGCCCAAAGCTATTATGGAAAAACTGGGTTTTGAGATTACTAGACCATACATAGATTTGTATTCTTTTGATTCGAGAAAAGTTAAATGTATGGGCATGATTACAGATTTAGTGGTTAATCTTGCACTGATTCCTATAAAAAGTATTCGGATGGATGTGGTTGTTGCTGATATCCCTACAAAGTATGGCATGTTGTTATCCAGGTCTTGGGGCACCAAACTTGGAGGATCCCTTCAACTCGACATGACATATGCTACAATCCCGATCTTTGGCGAACGGTTCATCCACCTGTACAGAGAAACAAGGTTGACATATGTAGTAAGTGATTTGCAGAATCCGAATAATTACCCTGTTTATGTCACAGATTAAGATTTAGGAAACTGTATATTATCGATTGATGATGATTTAGATGAATGTATAGAAGAAAAGTGTACAGAAAAAGAAAAAATAGAAAAGACAAATAAAAATGTAAATATTACTAAAGTTTGGAAAATGTATTTCGATGGTGCTTCGTCTTGTGAAGGAGCAGGAGTTGGAGTGTTGTTTGTGGCACTTGGATATGAGTTTATTATTCCTTTTTCTTACAGATTACAATGGGACACCGATTACACCAATAATGTATGTGAATATGAAGCCCTGGTCTTAGGCTTAGAGGCTCCCAGGAAGTTGAAAATTGAAAAACTGATAGTTTATGGTGACGAAGAACTAATTGTAAGATAGATAAAGGAGTAGTACCAGGCCAAACACCCAAGGTTGAGGTCTTACAGAAATTGTGCCTAGGATCTGATTGAGAATTGTTTCTCATCATTTAATATCCACCACATCCCCAGAATGGAAAATCAACAAACAGACTCATTGGCCAAATCCGTAGCGACGTTTGTACCTCCTACCATCCTCAAAATAAAGTATCACATAAAAATGAGGCACAAACCCTCGATACCAAACAATGTACAACATTGGCAGGTCTTCAAAGATGATGAGCAAATTAGACAATTCCTAGAAATGGTGGACGAATTTGTTGAAACACATATTGATTAGGAAAATCAGAATGACCCTGCTTGGATTTTGCAGGAAGGTGAAGATCCTCAGGAGTTCCCAGATAAGATGGCTAATCACCGCATGTTGGTATTGAAAAATAATCAGATCCCTAAAGGTATGATTCCTTTGGAGAGATTATTCGATCATGATGACATTCCCTTAAAGTCTACTTTGCGGCCTCAGCCTGAAGAGGTTGAAGATTGTGATATACGCACCAAGGAAACTCCTAAGTTGGTAAAAATATCTAAATACCTTCTCCCTAAAATGAAAAGAAAATATTCCGAGTTACTCAAGAAGTACAAATATGTTTTTTCCTTGTCTTATGATGAATTAAGAACTTATGATACCACTGTAATTGAACACAAAATTCCCCTAAAGTAGGGTGTTAAACCGTTCAGGAAGAAGATCAAATAGATAAATCCCATACCACTGCTTGTGATAGAAAGGGAAGTGAAGAATCTCCTGGATGCTAAGATCATTGTTCCACTTAGGTATTCTTAGTGGGTAGCCAATCTAGTTCCATTGAAGAAGAAAAATGGTGAAATCAGACTGTGTGTAGATTTCATAAATTTAAATAGATCATCCCTCAAAGATAATTATCCATTACCTAAAATGGATCACGTATTGGAAAAAGTGGTTGGAGCAAATAGAATGTCTATGATTGATGGATTTTTAGACTATAATCAAATTGCAATCCACAACGATGATAAAGAAAAAACCGGGTTCACCACCCCATGGGGTACCTTTATGTATGATAAAATGCCATTCGGTTTGATGAACCCAGGAGCCACTTTCCAACGAGCTATGGACATCACCTTTGTTGGTGAAAGAGATAAGTTTGTTGTCATTTATCTTGATGATCTAACCATGTTTTCTAAATCTGACGCAGAGCACCTAGTACACCTCAAACAGATGTTTGAGAAATGTCAAAAATTCGGTTTGTCTCTAAATCCCAAGAAATCTCATTTTGCAATGCAGGAAGGTAAACTCTTGGGCAATATAGTATCTAGAGATGGAATTAAAATCAACCCGAAAAGGGTTGAAGCTATAGATACAATAAATATTCCTAGGAATAGAAAGGAGATCTAGTCATTTTTAGGAAAAAATATGTTTTTAAGAAGATTTATCCCAAACTTCACTGAAATTGTAAAATTGATTACAGATATGATCACGAAGGATAACGAGGTCAAATGGACGATCGAAGCCAACACATCATTCAAACACATCAAGAAGGTTATAGGTGAAGCACCGGTGCTGGCAAGCCCAGATTATATGAAAGAATTCTTGATTTTCTCATTTGCCTCTAAACACACTATCGCGGTCGTGCTCTTACAAAAGAATGATGAAGATTTTGAGAAACCGATAGTGTTTTTTAGTAAAGGTCTCCGAGATGCTGAACTGAAATATGATATATTGGAAAAATAGGCATACACAATGGTGAAAGCCCTCAAAGATTTCAGGACTTATGTGCTCCATTCTAAGATAATCGCTTATGTACCTACCAACGCTGTTAAGGATATATGGTTAGCTAAGATTCAAGAATTTGACCTAGAAGTAAAACCGACCAAACTTGTCAAAGGTCAGGGCTTAGCTAAACTACTAGCCGAATCAAATTTTTGGGCACTTGGGATAAATCATCTGCAAGAGTATGAAGGATTTCCAGACATAGACGAATTTGATGTTACTATACCCGCAACCGAGATTCAAGAAAAATTCTCTTCCTCAGTCTGGTATAGCGACATAGTTTCGTACCTACTGACTCTTCAATGCTCGAGCGATATGACTCCTTCCAAAGCTAGAACATTGAAGTTGCACGCAGTAAAATATTGTATCATGGATAATCAACTATACTGGAAAGATCCTATGGGTTTCTTACTAAGCTTCGTAGTAGAATCTGAAACGGAGAAAGTCATAAATGAGTTTCACGAAAGAGTGTGTGGAGGACATCACGCATGGAGAGCGATGACCTATAAAATCCTAAGCGCTGGATATTACTGGCCGAAATTATTCACAGATGTGAATGCTAAATTCAGAGCCTATAGTCCCTATCAACTGTTTTCAGGCAAGCAAAATATTCCCGCACTACCTTTGGTCCTAGTCAAAACAGAAGCTCTGTTTCAACAATGGGGTCCGGATTTCATTGGTGAAATACATCCACATTCAAGTGCACAACATAAGTGGATTTTGACCGCTACTGAATATTTTACTAAATGGGTAGAGGCCATTCCGATGTGAAATGCAACAGACACCGTGGTGATTAGTTTCTTAGAAGAGAACATTTTATCGCGATTTGGCTGTCCTCGAAGGATAGTTACTGACAATGCCCAAGCTTTCAAATCCATGGCCATGGTAAGTTTTTGTCAAAGGTACAACATTGTACTAGGACATTCCACAACCTACTATCCTAAAGGCAATGGATTAGCTGAATCCTCGAACAAGAGCTTAATCACCATAATAAAAAAAAGTGTTGACTAAGAATAAGAAAGCCTGGCATGTACATCTGAAATATGCTTTGTGGGATAATGGAATAGGCACTAAGAGATCAATTGGAATGTCCCGTTTTCAAATGGTATATGGTACCGATGTTGTTCTCCCCATAAATCTTGTGATGCCCGTAATGAAGCTCTGGCAAGATGCAAAGGAAGAGCCAAATGACATCACTAGAAGAATAAATCAATTGATTGAAGTCCAACAAAATAGGGCTGAAGTAGATGAGAAACTACAGAAATATCAGGATAACATGAAAGCTTTGTTTGAATAGAAAGCTAAATATAGGGAATTTCTCCCTGGTGACTTGGTTTTAAAGTGGGATGCCAGGAAAGAAGACGCAGGAAAGCACAGTAAATTTGACCATATCTGGTGTGGACCTTTCAAGATCACTGCTTTTGAGGGAAATAATTCATTATTTTTATAAAATCTTGATGGAAAGATCCTGAACGCCCCTATCAATAGGAGTTACTTGAAGCATTTCATGCAATAATACAATTCTGAACTCTCATTGTACATACCTGTTTGATTTTCACAATTTTTGTTTACATTTTTCGTTTCTTTAGTAAGTCTTTACTTTCACTGTAAATAAAAACAGGTTTGTTGATTTCATAAAAACAAAAATATAAAAATAAATAACACATAGTGTTTTGATCTACAGAAGTTCCTGACAACTCTCATGTTTATTTCATTGGAGGATACTTGCCGATGGTCAAGAGATAATCTATATCAGAAATCGATACTCACGTTTCGGAACATTGACTTTCTCTCCAAACAGGTGATAAATAAATAATTTGCTTGGTTGAAAATATAGAGAAAATATGAGGTATGAACTTCTTCCCTACAGACTCAAGTTAAACTTTCAAGGAGATATCAATAAGTACGACAGAAGTCTCGTGTGTAGAAATATGGTCACCTGATATACAATCGGAGGAATATAAAGTTACGATTCAATTCTCAAGTTTTTTTTTTTTTTTTGGATTAAAAAGAAATAAAATTCATAATAAGAAAGAAAGAAATAAAAATACCTTAAAGAAAAAATTTCAAGATTCAATAAACAAGTTCACATAAGAATGATCGTTCTCACAACAAAACTCTGGATCCACATTCTGTGTATCTTTCTTATCCTCAAGTTATTTTTTCCTGTGATTTTGAATATGTTTTCCTGGTCTTCATGGAGGAAAAAGGATTTCTCCTTAAATCTGAGAGCTCGAAAACAGGTCTTCAACACGAGAACAGGAAAAGAATCCCAATGATCCCTCTGACTTTAACTGAAAACAAAGTATGTCTAGGCTAATCCTAACTACTTTAACCTTTCTAACAGATTTAAACTGATTAGTTTCGCCTAAGGAAAGTCCCTGGAAAATAAAAGCTCCCCGTTAAAAATTTCCCTGTAGGCGAAGGTGTTTTGAAGGTCAGAAGAGGATTGGTCTAGAGTAATCAAAGTGAGTTAACAGATCTCTATTGTCAGATTATAAATAGATATCATCCCTAGTATATTATATACAAATTGATCTCCCCCACTTCATGTTTTACAAATATAAGACAGATGGTGAAAGGAAATTCACTAATTGATCGCCCCCATCTAGTCCAAAAAGAGATGATGGAAGGAAACTCATTAAATGATTTCCCTCATCTCAGCATTTAAATGCAAACTTTCTAATTGAAGTGGTGAAATAAAATTGAATATGGGAATTAGATAACTTCACCGGGGTACTGAACAGGCTTGCTGACAGTGAAGCAATGTCTATGATATCTACAAGGCTATTATACATGTATTATAATGTACTCTAGTAACTAGTTCTCTTTTCGACTAGATCTACATTCTAAGCTAACATGGGACTCCCTGACTAAAAACATTAAAATTGCTTCACCTTGATGTGAACAAAATTGAACAGAGTCCGGTAGAATGGTTAAGGTTGTTTTGATTATCTTAAGCAAATCTGAAGTCAGTTTTAAGAAAAGGAAGCTATTAATAAGCCTGAACTCGAGATCGGTGAATGATTAAGTTTTGAAAGTTTTCAGAGGTATGGGTGAAGTCCAAAGTCCTTTTGTGTGTCCTTTCTTTTTTAGAATGTGTTTCACAGAAATGAAATAATGACTGTATTTACCCAATAAAGGAACTTGGTCTACTGTTCTTCGACGTCTCGTGGGGAGACATGATTCCTAGATGGAGCCTATGTTGGAACACATATATTTTTATAAACTTTAGATTTTAAATAGATTTCTTTCCCGTTTAAATAAAAATAATGTGTGCTTGATTCTGACCATTGATGAAGCCTCCCGTTCAATCAAACGATCCTAATCTCTTAAAATTTATGGAGCCTCCTACTCGTTAACGAGTCAAATCACTAAAGACTACTTTCGAAATGTTGGGTTTCAGAGTTTCGCGATGCAATTATTTCAACATGTAGCAACTCCAAAGTCCCGACAATCGAAATCACAAAATGGTCTTAAGCATTAAACCAAATTAATTAAATATTAAAAATGACTAATGGTTAATTAATCACATCGTGATTTTACGTTTTGGAGATCCTGCATGTAACAACTATCAAAGTCCCGATATCTGAAATTACGAAACTATATTAGGTTAATCACGATTATTTAAAAAGGGTTCAACGTGATTAAAATTAATTAATCATGTCACGATTTCGTGTTTCGGAAGTCATACTTTGAAATGTTATAGGATATCTTGAGATCCAAAATTGCAAAATTTACGTAACGATAAGTGTAATGAATCGTTCACTAAATAATGACTCGGATAAATTCAAATTGCATCTTTGTTTTTCCCAAAATTAATGACATTAATAGTTGATTTACGACAATCATTCCAATCGAGATCCTAGATCACTGCCTAAATCTAACTCATTAAAGAAAGTAAATGCTTCGTCAGTATAGGTATTGGTGAATCAATGCAGTTAAAGTTAAGGGATATTTAAATTCGAATTTTATTGTGCATTTTTACTGAGCAACAAGTTTTTCGGATAATAAGCCTTGTGTATTTTCTATGACAGGTAACACTGTGCTGTGTTTACCACTCTCATGGCTCTGGGGAAAATGGCTAAAGGGACTAGCAAAAGTTCGAGCTAGCACACAAATGTCCTTTCTGACACCTCGCCCAAAAGCATAGACACCGTTAAATCCTGGATGGAAATATTCAATATCCTACACTATGAATTGGTAAATTGCCCAGATGATTCAAGTGACAATGAGAAGGAAGACATAGCTACCAAATACAAAACTGTTTCCCATTCAGAGTTACATAAGATAGCGACGAGGCCTAGGCTCTTTCCTTACAATGATATGATTGGTTGGGCACTAGAGAACATGGATATCCCAACCAGAACCATTTTCAATTCACAAAAGGTCATAGTCGGATCTTTCTGGCTAGAACATCTATAGGTGATGTACAAATTGTCTCCAACACTTGACTTCATTTACGATGCTAGTTTCCTATTAGAATTTGACAAGAAATAATGTGCCCAATATGGGAAAAACCTTCCCGACTTAATTAAGGACTGGTACTCTCACCACAAGAAGTTCAGAGCTGACTCCCATGGAGTATACACAGTTGCCGCACTAGAACCTCACATAATGTATATAGCAATGATGATGTGTAGAATCTATGGGAAAGAAAACAAAGCCCATTTCGTTTTACAATGGGTAACTATTATACACACAGTAGCAGAGGGTTATTCGTTTGATTGGGACAAGATATTGTCAAATAATTTGGTTACGGAGATTACAGAGTATCAGTCACTAAAAGCCAAAGGGAAACCAACCCCATTTTTCATGTCGACTTATATCATGGATGCCGTCTGTTTTATGATGCCCTTTCCTCTGATGGGTTGGAGCTGGACTCCAAATAGTGTTGAACCCATACATATTTATCATTCAACATTTGTTTCAAGGAGAAAGAGGCTATTATTGCTCGGACTACTTTCCAAGAAGCAGTTGTGTCATCAGTTAGAGAAGGAGTATCTTTGGTTTCAGGGTTGTCTCTTTCGGAGTCATTAGGCTTCAAAATATATGATCACTCTAAAGTAATGGGACAAGTTGACATAGCAAAGCATCAACCTAATATTAAGACAAACTTGGAAGTAGCTCAGGCTAAAATCTCGCATCTAAAACAAATTGATATTACTCAGATAGATAGGTGGTTAGTGAGGCCCAATATGCAACAACATTCAATAATTTCAGAAGACAAAAGAATGGAAGATAGATTGCCTCAATTAGAAAATAAATTATATATTTTTGAGGCAAATAATTTAACAGAACCCTCCAGGTTGGTGGTACAATTTGTAAGCAGATGCGTTAAATGTATCAGGCAAGGAAAGAGCAACACTTCCAGGAACCAATGAGGTAGCATGTACACATCGTCTGTATAGATCATGATTAGAAGACCAACTATTTTCTGAGCTGGAGAACAAGAAGAGAAAATGTCTCTGCCAGTGAGACGAAGAGACAGAAGGGATGCAAGTGAAGCATTTCACATTTCACATTTTGTAGTTTTTACTATTTTAGAAATAAGGAGAATAACAACCATTTAGGGTTGAGAACCTTTTGTATAAATATATCTTTCTAAGATTGAACATAAGGCTACTTCTTGTCATATTGTAACTAAGAAAACTCATCCTTTGTGAGTATTAATACAAGTGTAGACAAGGATTCCAAATTTTGTGCAGTTTGATTTATGTGCTCTTCTTGTATTCCATCTCTCCAATTTTCTTTATATTACTCCTTGATAAGTGAATGATTGCAACTTAGTACAACATATATTGTAATCACAATTTATTTAGTTATTTGATAAGAAAGCAGTTTTTCCTCTTTATTTGCTATCAACAAATACAAGACCTACAAGCTACTTGGATCACTACATCTTATATCCTTTCAGGGGTACACACTACATTTTCTTCTACTACAAACAAGGTAATATTCATCTGTAATTGATGCCTCATTTTGCTTGACAATTTTGAAATTTTCCCCCTCATCACTCAATTTTATTAATTGACTCAGACGACGAAACAAGACCTCTTTTCTGTTCAACTATTAATTTCATTTGAGGATTTAATTCTCACACAACTAACGGAAGAAAAAGCACTTTTAAAAAACATTCCTTAATTTCCTGATGCCTGACATTATTCTTTGAGCCTTAAGTTTAATCTCAGGAACAACACCTATGGTCAACAAAATCACAGTTTATTTCCTTTAATTTGAGCCACTACAGGGGGATCAAGCATTTACGTGTACAAACCATGTTCAAACCATATAGTTCCTCACTTTCTTAAATACACAATCAAGCAAAATAAAGAAAAATAGTCTAATCATCAAACAAGCATGCACATCCCCGAAACGTTCACATGATATTCAACCTTAATTTATAGTTACAGTTCAATTTCACAGGGTATGAGAACACTTATTTAGAAACCAGATAGTGAAGCAACTGCTGAAAGGGGTGCCCTTTTCCACCCAACCATAGGCACAACCACTACTAGATGGACTTAATGCTAGCCACCCCCTAGCTAGTTCATGATGCTCTAAGAGAGACTCTTCCTTCTGTTAAGAAATAGCCAGGGACAAAGGGCACTCTCCTCCTCCCATAGGAACTTGGCACATCGGTATTCTCTCTACCAAGCAAGGGGGTCTGCAATGAGTGCTTCCTTAGTCACTCATCTTCTTTGAAACCTCGTTTATCAACTTGGACTGAAAAATCTTCCCAACAATTCTCAGAACAAAAATCATTTTCTCAGTTCTCTTCAGAACCAGAGAGCTTCACATGCTCTCCCTCCTTAGAAAATGGTCACCAGACCCATTCCCATTGCATCCTCTTCCTCTGTCCACATATTTCCCTTATTTTCTTTCCTTCATCAGCAATATTTCATGGGTCTAAATCCCCATTTCATGGTTAGGTTAGAAAGTTTTCAGACGGGTACTCTATCTATCTCATCATTGACTCTTGAGGAGGACTTCCCAACTACCATCCTGACTGGTAATTTATTTTTCTGGGTCAGAGGATTATTCTAGGTCTAAATAATTTAAATCCAGTAATGTACTGGTCTAGTGGGGGTCATCTCAACCATTTTTGGTTCCCTCACCATCTCTCTCATGCATCATGATCTACCTTGGAAAACTCCTTCAGCAGTTATGCAACACTTTCCATTTTATCTAGTAACATAAATATATACATTACCTTTTATAACAAAAAGGGTCATCAATTCCAACATCCACACATATTCAGTCTGCCCATAGTCTTTCAACAGTTTATAGTTATATTTACAAGTTGTGGGAAACAAGGGTATTACAATATGCTCCCCCTTAAAGGAACATCGTCCTCGATGTTCTACCCGCTAATGTGCTCTGTATGTATAGTAGTAAAAACAAATGGGTATGCCTGTTTCATGGAATCCTCTATTTCACATGTAGCTTCATCTGGACCAAAGTGTTTCCACTGCACCTTGACCTGTGCAATGGTTCTGTTTCTGAGTGATATTTCTTTTATTTCTATTATGCATTGTGGCTCTAGCAGGAATTCTCCCTCTGGTTCCACTTGAATCACATACCAACAAATTATATGATTAGAATCATGTACATATTTCTTCAACAGCGAAACATGGAAAACATTATGTGCCTTCACTATGGGAGGAAGTGCCAGTCTATATGCTATAGGTCCCACTCTATCAAAAATTTCAAAGGGTCCATAATACCGAGGTTCCATCTTGGCACAAGCTCTCATTCTCAAGGAACTTTTTCTCGACCTAACTCAGAGATACACATGATCCCCTGCTTTGAACTCTCTATGAGTCCTTTTTCTATCTACATAGATTTTCTGTCTATCCTGAGCTATTTTCAGATTCTATTTTATTTGAACTACTTGTTGTTCCATTTCCTTTAGCATATCTAGCCTGTGTGTAATTATGTATACTGGATTATTCTAGCTGATTGAAATATTGCATTGTCTACCATAGAGGGCCTCAAAATGGCTCATCCTCAATGACTCTTGATAGCCATTGTTATAAGAAAACTCTACCAGTGGTAGGTAGTCTTCCCACTTCTTGGGACGATGCATGACATGCATCCTTAACATGTACTCTAACACTTGGCTTACCCTCTCTATCTGATCATCAATTTGAGAGTGATAGGTTGTACTAAATAACAATTTAGTTTCAAAACCAACAAACCGATATTTCCAAAACATTGAAGCAAATTTTGTATCTTTGTTAGATATGATTTCCTTAGGCATGCCATGCAGTCTAAATATTTCTTTCATGAAAATACTGGCAATATTTATTACCTTGCAAGTTGATTTGAAAGGAATAAAGTGAGCATACTTTCTCAGTTTGTCCACAACTACCATAATGGAATCATTATGCTTGGTTGATTTTGGTAACCCTGTGATGAAATCCATGGAGATGGTTTCCCATTTCCATTCAGGGATTGGTAGGGGCCGCAACAACCCTGCTGGATTCTGGTGTTCTTCCTTAACCTGTTGACATTCTAGACATTTAGCTAAGTAATCAACTATGTCATTTTTCAGTTTGGGTCAATAAAACAGCTTCCTAGTGGTTGTGATCATTTTCTAATAACTAGGATGACCAATATATGGTATTTTGTGCAGTTCATCCATTATGAACCTCTTCAAGTCATCAAGATTTGGAATATACAACCTACCTTTGTAAGTTAGCCGGCCATCATTCAAAATTTGATAACCCTCATACTTCATCCCTGTGGGCTCTTTCTCTCGGTATGATTTCATAGTATTGAAAAACACATATGTTTCTTGTGCACTTTTGACCCTCTCCTTGACGTCTATTTCACAGGTGGTTACAACTTCCAAGTGAATCACTTTCATTCTTATACTAAGGGCATCAACCACCCTATTTTCTTTTCCTTTAATATGTTTGATTTCAAAATCAAACTCACTGAGGAGAGCCATCCACCCAACTTGTCTAGCATTGAGTTTTGGGTTATTAAACAAATATCTCAACCCACTATGGTCTGTCATAAGCAAAAATATATACCTAGGAGGTAATTCCTCCACATTTTTAAAGCATGTACTATGACAACCAATTCCAAATCACGAGTGACATAATTTATTTCATGCTTATTCAATTTTCTGGATTCGTAGAAAATCACATGTGCTCCTTGTAGAAGGACTCCTTCGATCCCTTCCTTGTAGGCATCCATACACACAAGGAATTCCTTGTTTGGGTCTACAATCTTCAGCACAAGTGCATTGGTTCGAAGGTATTTCAGTTGTTGGAATCTCTCTTTGCATTTTGATATCCAAATGAATTTAACTCCCTTTTTCTGAAGGGAGGTGATTGGGCAACCAATCTTGGAAAATCCCTTTATGAACCTTCTATAGTATCGTGCTAGGAACATAAAGGATCTGATATCAAATAAATATTTTGGGGTAGGCCAATCCATAATGGATTTGATCTTGTCAGGATCAACTTCCACTCCTTCAGAAATAACATGGCCAAAGTAATGGACTTGTTTTTGGAAAAAGTCACACTTACTAAACTTAGCATAGAGTTGATGTTCTCTTAGCACTTGAAGCACTAAATTGATATGTTCTTCATTCTTTTCCCTACTCTTAGAATATATTAAGATATCATCAATGAAAACCAACACAAATCTATCCAAGAACTTATTGAATACATTATTCATTAAGCACATAAAAGTGGATGGTGCATTTGTAAGCCCAAATGGCACCACCACAAATTCATAGTGCCCATATATTGTCCTAAAGGATGTTTTGTGTATGTCTTCATACTTAATTCAGACTTGATGGTATCCAGACCTCAAGTCAATCTTGGAGAAAATTGTAGCACCCCTTAATTGATCAAACAAGTCATCGATCCTTGGCAAGGGATACTTATTCTTAATGGTCATCTTATTGAGTTGTTCGTAGTCTATGGACAACATGAGTGTGCTATCCTTCTTCTTCACAAACAAAGATGGTGCTCCCCAAGGAGATACACTAGGCCGAATGTAACCTTTGTCCAACATCTCCTTTAGCTGTAGTTTGAGCTCAACTAGCTCTGGTGTACTCATTCTATAGGGTTCTATAGACATTGACACTGCTCCGGGTACAAGTTCTATTAAAAAATCAATATCTCTTCTTGGAGGTAGACCCGATACCTCTTCTGGAAACACTTATTTATACTCTCTTAATATGGGATTTTCCTCTAGGCTTGTTTTATTGTTCTCAACAAAGTTCAACACTTGTATTGCATACAAGGAACATCCTTTTCCACAATACCTCTTTACTTGAAGGGTTGATATTTGTCTCACTGAGACATGCTTTTGAATTCCTTGTAGGGTTATTTTTCTCCCTTCTTCATCTTCACACTCCAAAGTTTTATTGTAACAGTCCAACTTGGTTTTATGGGTAGCCAACTAGTCCATGCCAATCAATAGGTCATAAGATTCTAAAGGGAGCATGTTTAGGGTTTCTTGGGTGGGTAATCCATTCATAATGAATTCGCATGGTAGTATGACCTCTGTTACCTTTCTTTTAGTTCTAGTGGCTAGTTGTACCAACCATGATTTGACATCTTTTACTTGCTGCAATTTACATTTCTCAAGAGTTTGAGGAGAAACATAAATAAGATTAGAACCAGGGTCAATTAAAATGGAAACTAGATGGTTGGAAATCATACCTTCCATCTCCACCACTGAAGCTTGGTGGTCAGCTTGTCTATTATCCAAGGCTGCATAAATTGTTGGCATGCTCCTAGACACATCATTGACTATGGTAGTCTCTTGGATGTTGTAGACCCTCCTATTGCCCTATTTCCTATGTGGAAAGTCCCTCAACATATGTTCTTCTCCACAACCCCAACATTTCAAGGGTTCTCTCTTTGTATTATCAGTCTTACCTGGGACTGATCCAAAGAGTTTATTACCACTTTGAGATAGAAAATTATGATGATATATATTTCTAGTAGGAAGGCTCATCTTAGATCTTTTGCCATGATTCTTAAATATTGAAGATTTAAACCCCTTCATCTTGAATCCAAAATTAATTTTCTTCTTCTAGTCCTTGTGAGGTTCTACCTTATTCATGAATTGCTCATAGCAGTACCTTGCCTTCCAGATAGTGTCTTCTAAAGTATTTGGTTCATCAAATTCAATTCTATCCCAGAAAGACTGAGGTAGTCCACTAATAAATCAATGTATATTTACCTTTTCATCCTTTATGTAGGGAACATACCTCATCAAATCAAGATATTTGTTGATATATTCATCTATTGTTAGTTGTCCTAGCTCGAGTTCACATAACTCCTTGGTCTTCCCATCAAACTATTTTTCCGATAGATACTTCTTCTTGAAGTATTTCTCAAATTGTTTCCATGACAAGTCCTTCTCATGGATTCCTTTCACATTCCTAGGGTCCTCCCACCAAATGGAGGCCTTTCCATTCAAGTTGAAAATGGCTATTCCAGCCTTTAAATTTTCAGAGTAGTCATAGAATCTGAAGTACTTCTTCAAGCCAAGTTGCAAAACTTCTGCTTCTTACCCCTTTTTAGTTTCCCCATTAAAGGTGGGTGGTTTGGATTTCTTAAACACTTCAAGGTCATGGCTCTTGGAATGTTTCCTCTTCTTTCTTCTCCTATGGAAATGTGAACTAGTCTCACTACTAGAAAATTCCTTGGAGTTGTTGGTTTCCTTACTAGAGGATTTTCCCGTTGAATGTATCTTGGATCCATGTTGGGCATTCTTTGAGGTACTCCTTGTGTGTTCACTTTCAGGACCATGCTTTTGTATCTCAGGTGGGATTTGGGTTTTGTTAGTATGATCTCTGTCCACATTACTGGCTACTGGTCCATGTTACTGCTTCCTTTGTATATCTGATAGGCTTTGCAGTAGGACTGCATTAATTTCAATTTGTTTTTCCTATTCTTTTATCATCCTTTCATTGTCATCCTTACAAATCTGTAATTCCTCCATGAGGATTCTTACATTTTTAGCCAAATTTGGTGGGGTTTCCACCGCCCTCCTCTCATCAGATTCTTCTTCTTTATTGTGGGAGTTTTCCCCCAACTCATGGTGTGTCACCATCCTTTATGTTGTAGTTTTCTTGTTGTCCAATGATTGTTTGAGTGTTGATAAAACATTTTTTGTTAGTTAATTATCTACTAGTTTATGAACAACATATAAAATTTGTAAGGTGAAGTCAACTTCCTTATTTGGAACACTAGAAACACACAGTTCATATTTTTAAAACACATAACAAAAACATAAATTTTCATTCCTCTCTTTAGTAGTGTTTTAAATAAGCTTCTTATGAATGGGGTAATATAGGGTGTTACCCTTTAAAAGTCTTGTAATAAATTTTGTGCGACTCGTTCATGAGACAAAATAGGCCAAGTGTGGTTTCCCACTCTGATACCACTTTGACACACACCTGACCCCTAAGTACCTTTTTAAGGGATGGGGCATCCAAATTTCACTTTTCTCAATCACCTCAAATCCCTATAAATAGGGTCCCATTGTCTTCGGTTTGACGAGGGTTTTCCAACGACTATAAATTTGTCCAGATATGCATTCTGGATTGCAAGTTATGGCCCTTCAAAGTTATTTAAGCTTTAATTGACTAGAGTCTCTCACAACCACATGGCTCCCACGTGGCTCCCTGTCACCCAACACTCCACATCATCATAGTATACAAAGACTCTCCCAACCAAGATTTGAAATTTGTCCAGCTCCTATAGGCCTACTAAGTTAATTAATCATTGACATAGAGAAATACCACTCCTTAGTAAATCTCCAAGGGAACTTAGGGTTATAAATATTAGTTAACTCATAATTCTCCGGACTTCAGCGAAATTCCTCATCCTGTGTTTATGAACAAAAATCTCCCAAATGTCGGAGTTTTGGAGAGGGTCCCTCTCATTTAATTTATTATGTTTAAAACATTATGACATGGGGAAGTGAGAGTTTGGTTTGGGCCTTTAGCCCTTTTTACTCATCCGTTCTATTTCTCCAACGTCCCAGACTCCCACAAGTTACACACTTATACATGGTTACACATTGAACACCAAGATAGGAAGCAGTGGATCGGGGCCTTCAACCACTTTAACCATAGTGTCTTGGTATCCCAACTGTCCCAAAGTCCCGAGGTCCTGCCATGTAGCTCTGGAATTCATCCCTATTGGAGCATACATTTTAACACCCTAAGCCTCTTTGAATTTCAAAATCCCAAAATCCCAGGATCCCATTAGTCATTAGGTCAACCAACTACGCACCAGGGGGTGACATGTGGAAAATATGGAGATGACACGTGACCCAATTGAAGAGTGACATGTGTCAAGTTCCATTTGGAACATAAGGTCTATGAAAAGCATGAATCAGGATGACATGTGGCATGCATGATATGGGTCCACATCACCCTAGGTGACGCCAACATGCCACGTCACTCTGGGCTGATAGTGTCCGGGAACATCCTGCTTCTCCTACCAACAAAATTTCCCAGAGCTCTAAAGTCTTGAATTCCCTCCAACCAACCTTCTGATATCCTCTATCTAATGGTCGAGATAGGTCCACATGGGTCCTTAGATCTATGACCTTCTTCACTTTATTAATTCGACGTTCGGGGTTTTTTTCTATTTAGTTCCATTTTTACTCCCGAAGTGGTCAACACCGAACTGACTACGGCTAGATCCAACGGTCAAAAGAGAGACCCCGAAGTATCCTCAAAACGACGATCCTCATCACTTCGCGACTTCGACATTCGGAGGTTTTGTTTTTTAATTTCCTTTTTACTTCTGAAGTGGTTATCTTTGGACTGACCACGGTCTAGATCCAACAGTCAAAAGAGAGATCCTGAAGTATCCTCAAATTGACAGTCCTCGTTGCTTAGTGACTTCGACATTCAGGGGTTTTGTTGTTTAGTTTCCTTTTTTACTCCCGAAGTGGTCAGCACTGGACTGACCACGGTCTAGATCCAATGGTCAAAAGTGCTTGATTAGTACCACTAGTTTAGCTCTTAGTAAGCCTTGTTATGATATGTGTTCTAATTCCATATAAGCTCGTAATCAGTATAGTGTAAAGCTGGAGTAAGCTCGATATATCCCGAAGTATCCTCAAATCGATGACCCTTGTCACTTCATGACTTCAGCATTCGGGGGGTTTTGTTGTTTAGTTTCCTTTTTACTCCCAAAGTGGTTAGTGTTGGACTGACAACGGTATAGATTCAATGGTGAAACCTATCCTTGTAGCCATATCAACTACTGTTGTGGCTTCATCTATACTTTGTGGCTCTGCTTCCCTTCAACAAGGGATTTAAACCATGGTTTTCATAGGATGCAGCCTTGGCCCACTTTCAAAGAGCATTATACCTTCTAATCTTGCAAATACTTCGAATGAAGTTTGGGTGCACTTCTTACACTTCTCCTAAAATTTAGAAATTAGAGAGTTATTAACCTCTACACAACTTACATAGGCTCTGTGCACCCTCGCACTACCTCTCCTGAGATTAACAGACCCTTTTTCTAGGAGACCCAAAACAACTGGAAGTATATACATGAATACATGAAACTGTGCCTATGGTCAACAAAATCACAGTTTATTTCCTATAATTTGAGCCACTACAAGGGGATCAAGCATTTATATGTACAAATCATGTTCAAACCATATAGTTCCTCACTTGATTAAAGACACAATCAAGCAAAATAAAGAAAAACAATCTAATCATCAAACAAGCATGCACATCCCTGAAACATTAACAAGATATTCAACCTTAATTTACAGTTACAGTTCAATTTCACAAGGTATGAGAATACTTATCTAGAAACTAGATAGTGAAGCAACCGCTGAAAGGGGTGCCCTTTTCCACCCAACCAAAGGCACAACCACTCCTGGACAGATTTACCGTTGGCCACCTCTAGCTAGATCATGATGCTTTGAGAGAAACTCTCAATTTTATTCAACAACATCCAGGGACAGAGGCCACTCTCCTCCTCCCATAAGAAATTGGAAGATCGGTCTTCTCTCCACCAAGCAAGGGGCCTGCAATGAGTTCTTTCTCAATCACTCATATTTTCTGCAACCCTGTTTATCAACTTGGACCGAAAATATTTCCCAACAATTCCTGTACCCAAAAAAAAATCGTTTTCTCAGTTCTCTTCAGAACCAGAGAGTTGCACATGCTCTCCCTCCTCAGAAAATGGTCACCAAACCCATTCCCATTGCATCCTCTTCCTCTGCCAATGGGTTTCCCTTATTTTCTTGCCTTACTCAACAAGATTTCATGGGTCCAAATCCCCATTTCGTGGTCAGGTCAGGAAGTTTTCAGATGGGTACTCTACCCATCTCCCCATTGACTCTTGAGGAGGACTTCGCAACTACCAGCCTGACTGGTAATTTATTTTTCTGGGTCAACAGACTATTCCGGGTCTGAATAATTTAAATCTAGTAAAGTATTGGTCTGATGGGGGTCATATCAACCATTGCCGGTTCCCCTCACCATCTCTCTCATGCATCATGATCTACCTTGGCAAACCCCTTCAACAGTTATGCAACACTTTCCATTTTATTTAGTAATGTAAATATATACATTACCTTTTATAACAAAAAGGTTCATCAATTCCAACATCCACACATATTCAGTCTGCCCATAGTCTTTTAGCAGGTTATAATAATATTTACAATCTGGGGGAAACATGGGTATTACAATAGTAGACAATAATCTTGTTTGAGATGCCCTCTAGTCAAATATTGTTGGTGTTAGCACACAAACTTGTCAAGGTATTTAGAATTGTGTTTCCTCCCTTGGTCTGTAATTTTTTTTGTCTTTCCTCCCTATGCAGACCCAATTGTAATTTTTTCCTCTCGACTTATGGTTTTCCTTCTGTTTGTCTTCATCCAATTGATTGACCTATTTTTCTTGTCAGATCACCTTGTTATCGCATAGTTTGTAGCTCAGGCTAAAGGTTGAAGGATAGAGGCCAAACTGGCGTAACAGGAACCTTCCCCACCCAATGTCACCAAGATGGGGAGGTTCTTTCTATTTAGGGAGGTTAACCCAGGGGAGACATCCCCGACAACCCGGGGTTTTGAAGAGGCTAAGGTATAAAGTCAAGGTTAAAGTTTCCTCCTCTCAGGTTACCACCAAGATTAGAAGGTCCGACTAATCATCCAATAAGGAAGTGTATGCCCAAAGAGAACACCTTCCCGGAACAAGACAACAATAAAGAATATATGTAGGATATAATTCAGTGGGTTAGTACTTTGTATGACTATCTGATATCAATTAATAAGCAATGTAAAACAATAGATATTCATGAGGTCAATGTCTTATCAATTAGCTATGAAAAATCATCAATTCATCAATATACTATCAAGATGATTAGGATAACAATGTATCCAATGAACACTTAACTCAATAAATGATTTGGATCATCATCCAATTGCTTATAGAAGACAAATGCTCCGTCAAGATGGATTATTCAAGTGTGACGTCAGCCTAGTTAGGGTTAGTCAATTTGTTAGGATTTCAAAATGTAAAGTTTTGAGAGTTGTGTTGAGCACCTTAACTTCAACATTGTGTACCTAGGATTAGTGCCTATGGGTATATGGATTCAAACAAGAAAAGGGCACAAGGTTTTGAAAGGATGAAGACTAAAGACAAGAGGGAAGGGTTCTAGAGTGCTGCAAAGGAAGGGCCCTAGAATCAAAACCCTAGGGGAAAGAGGCTCACTCCGGTGTTGCTCAAGCAAGGCCTCATGCTCTTTCCTCCTTAGATCAACTTGGCAAAAAGGCTAGCATAAATGATAAATTTAACTAAAGGATGAGGTAAGAGAAAGTGTTGCAAAGGCAAGGCTTTCAAACCCTAGAAGATGATGGCCCTAGGTGTACATAACCTAGGCCTAGGACGTCACCCCTTATTCAACCTATAAAAATCAATGCTAGCTTAAGGGAATAAGCAAGATGAGTGTAGCAAAGGCTAGGCTCAATCTCTCTTCTTCAATGGCTGAAAAAATTCTTCTCAAGGGGACATGAGAGAAGGACCTACTTGTGTGCTTGTCACCTAGGGTTTCAAAATCAGCAATTTTATAAATAAATGAAAGAATGTAAACCTACAACCATTCAATTAAGAATTTTTTCAAGAAAAACACTTACATATCATGAAGAAAGCATGTGGAAACCCTAGTTGTAAACCTTCCTTGGAGAGAAATGCCAAAAGATGCCAAAAAATCCTTCCATCAACAAGTGTGCCTCACTTAGAAGACAAAATTACCCTAGTAGGGCGCAAAAATCAGACCTCACAAGTGTGATTTATTGTGTTAAATTCAAATGAGGGGAAAACATCCTCAATATATAGTGTATCATGACCTTTTAATTTATTTTAGGTCATTAAAAATAACCGAAAAGGCTACAAACCAAAAATCATACCGTTTTACATTAAATTATTAAATGAAACCCTAAATGAGAAATAAACAGGACATCAAGCCCCTCTGAGGGAGACATTGGCCCTTTTTAGGGCAAAATGTAACACAAGATGACAAACGTTGCCCCTTCTTGGGCCTCCAAACTTTGCCACACGTGCCAAACTGCTCTGTCAAGATGCCATACACTGGAGGTGACATCATGGTTCCTAGATGATGTCTTGGGGCATCAAAAGGGGCACATTCCACCTGCAGTGGGTCAACCCCCCTGGGTTGGGCTCAGCCAAGGTGTCCTGGATGAAAACGTTATCCTTCTTTTCTTGTGCAAAGGCTTGACCAATCACTTTCCTGTCTCCGCCCCTGATGGGGTCCCAACAACCATTTGATGGGCTCTTCAGCCTCATGGAGGTCCGAACTAATCATCTCCCCATGTGTACCGGTCCAACTGGTACCTGTCCATCGGGCATGATCCTGCACATCAAAAACTTTTCCCTCCATGGGCTCATTAGTCACAGGGATCATAGCAATGTCAATCATATTTCATTATTAATTTTATGAAATGCATGCATAAAACCCTTGATATATCATCCAATAGCTAAAAGACATTACAATGACGTACTATACAAAGCTGAAGAAAAAGACAAAATGCCCTACTGGGCCAACATCCATAAGAGAAGGAAAGTTTCCAGAGGATATCATCCAATCCATGTAGCACAAGGTGATGTGGTCAAAGGATGTCCAGACATACAGATAGAGTGAAATACAGGGGTGATATTACCTGTGGGTGCCTTTGTAGAAGGTGAGATGTACCTGTCATGGATGCAATTCTTTCCAATCCCTTTATTGCTTTTTCTTATTTATTTCAAGGACTAACTAGAGGACATTGCCTTGGCATGGTGACCAGAGCTGACAGTGTTACCCTCAAGCGCTTTCACAGAAATGATAAGATTGGCTCGTGATGAGACCGCCTTTCCCTTGGCCATGCAACCAAGGGTCACTACCCTGGCGTGGTAACCAGATAATGGAAATGTCATACTGCTAGGTACCCATGAACATAATGGGTTGGCTCATGATGAGACCCCCCATCCTCTTGGCTAGGTCTTGTTTTGTTATTATTCTTAGAGTCCCTCTTATTTCTTACTGAGAGACTTTTTATTGCCTTCTCGGGGATCCCTGGGTGAGGCATCTCTAGGTTTCATTTTTTATGGCTTTTATCTTTTACCATCTGCTTTTACCTTCTGGGCCTTTAGCCCCTTCTTCCCACAATATAAGGTGCAACCCCACAAACAGATCATCCTAATGTCCGGATCAAGGGAATGGGGCAGATGAGTGGGAGATAAGATGTAAGAGTGATGATATGATGGGAGCGGATGATGGCCCTTTAAAATCCCCCCTGGTGGAAAACCAAAACCTATGGGTACAAGCTTGCTAGGGTACCCTATCAATCCCCCCAACCATGGTCAAGTGGGTTAGTGTAAGATCCAAGAAGTTGTCAGAAACAAAAGGAATTTGATGCATGTATCTGAAGGTTATAATGATCAAATATGACACATACCATGATACCTGGACCAACTACCTCATGGAGAAAGAGTCTTCTCTGATACAAGTCCAAGCCGAAGGTGATGGATGTTGCTGCTGCTGACAAGACAAGTTTGATGAAGAAGAAAGATGGGTCCTCTAGGGCCATGCTCAGGTCAATCCTGCTCTCTGTACTCCATGTCTAGGTCTTGTGGGCCTTGAGACATGATCTCCTAGTTATCCCTAGAAATCGGGGATAACATCTGGCTCCAACTCGGGGACATGTGCTCACCGTAGAGCACATTAGAACATCAGCATCTCTGGCATAACCTACAGACTTGCTCATACTCGAAAATGACATCAGTAATAAAGGTGTGGTGGTATTGCCACCCCGTAATATATATATATATATGTGTGTAAATATAAAGTGAAATACTTACCTGTACTTACCTGTTGGCTAGATGTTGGTGTAGTCAAACAACCAGTGGAGCCAATCCAACAACGTTCCTCAATACTTGCCTTTGTGCTTTATTATAAACCAAAACAGTGATAAATCAAGCACAAAAATGTCATGGGCTAGAATATATATCATATCATCAGAAATCTCACAGTCTAACTCATGGAGGCGGGTGAGAGGGATAAAATCCTGCCAAGTCCATCTCTGAGAAAAGTACTCAATCCACTTCAAGAAAGGGTCATGAAAGATTCAAGGTTCATAAAATTGACTCAAAGGGCCTGCAAACTAGTTACCTAGGACATCCTTACTCTTTGACGTTAAGGAATGGATCGACAAAGGTCTAGTAGATGACTGGCAAGCTATCAAGGGAAAGTGGAAAAACTGTGATAACTGACTCAAACTTGCAATACCCAACCACCCCTTGGATTCTAGGGTTTTTCTAAGAGAAAATTTGACGTTAAAAACATACTTCCCAACTACATATTTAATGGAAAATCATGACAAAGAAATAACAGGTAGCTGGAGGGAAAGGTCATGAGGATCCTGTTAGCACTCTATAATTTGCCCAAGGCTGTGGAGGCAGTCACAAAGGCAACATCAAAACTGCTTCATTCAAGGATCTAGCCCTCCAAGACTCAGAGAGGGATCTCTCTGTCTGATATAGCTTTGTTTGAAGAGAATATTAGGCTAGCTATGCAGAACATGGGTTTGTTTATGGATTTAGAGTTGGTTTGGTTAAGGCACAAAGGACCATTGGGTGACATGGAGTCAATGATAAAGATGATAGATGAATGAATAACTAAAACAAGATGTAACTAGGCAAGATAATCATGCAAGTGGATTCTTTGAGCTTATAGAATGGGAAAGGAAGAAAAGATTGGAATTCATTTCAAATGTAGAGCAGAGTACAACTGAATTCTACACTTCAAACTTGGAAGAAAACATAAATATTACATTGAGCTAGCACAGGGTGTCAAGAACAAATCCTGTGCATTACCTTCTCATAGACAGTACATAAAGAAAAGTGTATGAAATAGGAAAATAATGAGTTACATGAGGGAAAAATTCACCACTTAAACACAACACAGGAATCTGGAAAAAGTGCTTTTGTATTCATTCATAAAGTCATTTACAGACTGTTGATCATCTTTACAGAACATAAATCCATGTTTCTATATTATCTCCCCATCTGGTACCTCCAAGTCGAACCCCATTACATCAAAATCCTCTGAATAAATAGGGGATATACCCAAACAAGTCTTGTCAGTTAGATTTAACCACCTCGGCCAAAAATAGCCACATATCCCCCAAAATCTGGAACTACCTGCCATGAAAGACAGGCCTAATTTCTGCAAAAAAAGGGGTCCGAACAGACATCTGTTTCTCTTCAACGCTGACACCTGGGAAAAAACTGAAAGAGTTTATTGGAGATGGGCATTTTTTGGTAAAAAAAACTCCTTCCATTTCGCCAAAGTCATCCTCAGTTGGCCGTAACAGCTCCCGCAAAATCAGGACTGTAACGGAAAAATGAAAATCTGGAAAAAAGGCCTCGAATATGGCTTTGATTCTCCCTTCTCGTGGAACCTGTGAACAAAATGAGATATTTTTTTGTTCTTCATCCCATTATGGAAAAAAACCTCTCTCGGTTTTTAAAAATTCGTTTTCATTTGCCCAGAATCGTCCTCGGAAGATGGCATGCTGAACAGGAAAAAATGGGCAAAAAATGAGAAAAGCGATTTTTTTTGGGATGGGTGGTATTCCGAACCCCCCTAAGGTGGTAAGCGGTTTTGGGGGGGGGGTTCCGCTGGCATGTGAGGGAAACACCTGTCCGAGGGGTGATAATGGAAAACCACCATTCCAGACCCCCCCTCTCGTTAAACTCCGAACTCCGGATGGTGAGGGGGGGTTCGGAAAAATTCATAACCGTTGATTAATTTTGATATGAGACGTGATGTTTTAGGATGCGTTGAGGTGGGTAGGACTTAGGTTAGTGTTTTTTATTTTTTTGTTTTTGTTTTTGTTTACGTGTTTTTTTTATTGTGTTTTGTTTTGTTATATTATATTTTTTAGTATTGTTTTTATTATTTAACTGTTTTATGTTTTTGTTTTAATATTTGTTTTATTATGTTTTTTATTATGTTTTAATTGTTTTATTACCCTTTTTGTTATATATTCTATTTTTATATATGTTTTGTGTTTTTATAATTTGTTTATTTTTAATGTAGGTTTTGTTTATTAGTTTTTATTTATTAGTTTTATTACTATGTTAACATTTTAATTCTAATAAACTAACTTAACTACTAACTTAATTACTAATTTAATTAATTAACAATTGATTAATTACTAACATCTTAGCTCGATTATTAATTAATTAATTTATCATTAATAGGTCTAATCATAACTATTAGCCTAATGTTTTTATCCCGAGTTTGTTTATTCGTGGAGGAGTAAGATTGGCGAAGGGGTGAAGGAATGAAGGGTGAGGGATTGATAGGCGCAGCGTGGATGAAGGATGTAGCATGGAGTGGACGAGGCCTGATGCAATGGATGGATGACACATTGGGATAGGGCCCGCTGGAAAAACCGCCTCATT
>JZKD02S1718860.1:44173-69268 GCA_000966675.3 Picea glauca
CATGGTCAAGTGGGTTAGTGTAAGATCCAAGCAGTCATAAAAAATAAAAGGAATTTGATGCATATATCTGAAGGTTATAATGATCAAATATGGAACATACCATGATACCTGGACCAACTACCTCATGGAGCAAGAGTCTTCTTCGATATAAGTCCAAGACAAAGGTGATGGATGCTGCTACTGCTGACAGGACAAGTCTGATGAAGAAGAAAGATGGGTCCTCTAGGGCCATGCTCAGGTCAATCCTGCTCTCGGTACTCCATGTCTAAGTCCTGTGGGCCTCGAGACATGATATCCTAGTTATCCCTAGAAATCAGGGATAACACGCCTGAAAGCCATCAGCCAAAATCCTTTCTGTTTTCCCTAGGGTCAATTCATTTCTCCCTTTGCTTCTAGCACTGATCCTCTTATTCTGCTCGAGCCTCCATCCAGTCACCCAAGTAATCGTTCGCAGGCCGTAATCATGACTACCAATCACAACACTTGAAGTGGTTTGATGTAGACGCAGATCAAGCAAGTGAGCAAGTTCATACTTCAACGAAGGCAAATGAGCGTGGGAATCGGGAGTTTAAAATATTCCAAAGTTGTTCATCAAGAATCACGAAGTCCCGATTCGCTAAAAATTAAATATGGATTGTCTAATCATGAAGAGCTGAAGGCCTTTGATCTGACATCGACGAATTTTAGGGGATCAGTGATCAGGAGTTCACGATTATCATCATAAAGGTGCATCCATAGCCCGAAGTCCCGAGACCCGATATGTCGATGTGATCTGGGTTGTCTGATCAAATGAGATGTGTGGCACCCGATCTGAGATATCCGATTTCGTGATTCAGAGGTTTGAACATGAAGCACCTCGTGAAATCGCAAAGCACGAAATTGTGACGTGCCTATGAGTTGGGCCCACGGTCATAGCCTGGGATTGTATCAGAAAGTGAGGCCGTAGAGAAAGTAGGCGCTTGTCTAGCGACAGACATTTGAAGCATTCAAGGAACCAATCATGGTCGTCAGATTCAGGGAAGATCCGACCATTGATGCAGATGGACCGTTTCGTGGATTTGGGCATCGGAACATTGTGAATCGAGGGGAGTGAGAACTCCCGATATGCGAAGTCCCAAAATTCCATTTTGATTAAACATGGTCACAGCCCGTGGTCGTGTACGGCGATGAAATGGAGCTTCATAGAGAATCGAAGCCACCAGAGTTGACTTAGAGAGGTTGCGTGTTCACCTGGACATTCATGGGTGTCAGGCTCCACCCTGATCCCAATGTAGTTAGTTAATGGAAGTAGGATGAGGTAGTTGAAACCTCGTTTCACCTCATAAATGGAAATCATGGGAGCGCCGACCATGGAGGCAGGCTATCAACCCAAGGTCTCTCTGTCAATGAAGTTTTCTACAATGCCCATACCGATCTGAGATCGCGCCTGACAGAAGAATATATGTGCAGTCTGAAAAGAGAAGAAGAAGATGTGAAGCCTTGAATAAAGTGACCAGAGCACACTTCTGTAGGGGGTGAGTTTATTTGAGTATATATACTCAGTTTTTATATTTTGTAAGGGTCGATGGTAGAGAAAATCTCACGTATTGTGAAGTTTTAATAAAGCCTCTGGCTTTTGTTCTGTATCTGTATTTGAGACTTCTTGTTTAATAACAGTCAACTTTCCTTCCTCCATCTTATTATGCATCTGATACTGAATGTTCATGATTGAAGGATTCACATGGATTATTGTGACTGTGTTGTAATGGACGTTTGATTGCAGTGCTATCATAATATTTTTAGTTTCTTGAAGCTCTGAATTCAAGAAGATCTAGTTTTCTGAGTTTTTCCTCCATAGGTTATTGGAAGACCTGATGTTCATAGTAGAACTTTACATTTTCTTCTCAAGTTCTTCCTCCTACTCACCCTTACTACAACATTAGTGACTGAAGTTATATTAAGACCTCATCTATTTGTGTATACCAACCCGATTTTCTGAGTTAAAATGATACTTTCGTGAGATTTCACCCATTTGACCATTTATAACCAACCCATGACATAAAATCTGATGGGTATCAGGCTTACCTCTGTCGCAATCCACGGGTAACTTCTGGTTCTAACATTTCTGGTGCATTTTTTGGGGACGAAATTGAAGATTTTCCCTGGGATTGAACGACAAAGATTACTGGTTCTGAAGGTGCATCATAACTTAGTACATCAAATATTGTAGTTGTGTACCTGACGACTCCACTGTGGTGACTATGTGGATGCAAATCCTCTGGCGACTTCACTGTTTCAGCTTTGGATTCTAGAGGCAGACACACGGGGTCTACTCCACATCTACCTTTAGCAACACCTGAAGTTGACCCAGAGAAAATTATCAGAAAGGGAAAGGCCCCTCGAGAAGGAACTTCTACTATTGAACCATGTATTTATGATGATTTTCATGGTCCTTCTTTGGAAACTCCAATTTATGCTTCTCATTCTGTTATACCTTCTGTTGGAGTTTCCCGAACTTTAAATTTTGGGAGTGTTCCTATTGAGTTTTCCCCTCCTATTCTAGGATTGGAGGGATAAATACTTGTCACTCCTCTCTCCCCTGAAGTTGTACCGTGGTTTAGACCCAACGCCTCTGAAGATTTTTCCACCCTAGGCTTTACCACTCCTCCTCCTATTATTGTTGTTGCTATAGGCAATGGAACCTACTTCCCTTCAAGCCCTTTATCCTTTTCTTCAAATCCTATACTATTTCCCTTTCCTCCCGGAGGCTCAGTTCCAGTCTCCCCAGTTCGAACCCCTTCCCCTCCTAGTTCTCCCCCACCTATCATCCCTATGGTAGGTGCCAATCCTCCTATGAACAAAATGGATTCCATAGTGGCTGCGAGATATGATCCTTTGGTCTTACCTCAGCCAATGAATTCTCTCCCTATTGGAGATTACCTAAAGTATATGCCTAAGTTCATGGGAGAAGAAGAAATAATTGTTGAAGAGCACCTTGTTGCCTTCTACAGTTATGCATAAAATTTGAATATTGAAAATGTAGATGTCTGGATGAGAGTCTTTGTCCATAGCCTTGATGGTGAGGTTAGGAAATGGTTTAGAGGTTTGACTCCTGGATCTATTGATGGGATTGAAGCTCTGGATGATGTTTTATTAAGGCAGTGGGGGGATAAAAAATATTTTATGTATTATATCACAGAGTTTGGGTCCCTGAAGAGAAAAGAGGGAGAATCTATCTCTGACTTCTCCAAAATATTCAACAAGATGTACAATAAAATCCCTACTAAGATAAATCCTACAGAAGCCTCTGCCAAAAACACTTATGCTAGTGATTTTGACCTCGATTTTTGCCTCCTGCTCAGAGAGAGAAAAGCTACTTCCTTGGCTAATATGAAATATGAATCCCTGGAAGTAGAATCCAATGTGTTGGTAGTTGACAGGCTCAGGAGCAAATCCGACAGAGACAAGGGAAGAGGAATATTTGATGCCTCAACCTCTGGTTCTTTTGCATCTCACCCTCAAGTAGATGAATTGACCAAGATGGTGAAGTCCTTGTCTGTGGAAATGGAGAAGATGAAATTTTAAGGGAAGCAAGGTTATAAGAATGTCCCAAATGTTGATAATAGAGGCAACTTCAGGAGGCCGAATAATAATGCTCCTTAGATTATGCCTAGAGAACAAGGGAACATAGATAGAAATGATCAGAAAATTCAAATCCCTCTCCAAAACAACCTTGTTACTGATGAATAAAGGGAAAAGGAGGAACTTGACCCTGAAATTCACTATATTGGAGACACCTCCCCATTTCCTCGTTTGACTCAATCTGCATACGAGGAATCCCTCATAGATATCCAAATAAATGAACTAAGTAAGGGGGAGAAGGAAAATTATGCTCCCAACAAATACAACATCCAGTCTAAGAATAAAGAAGGGAAGTCTGACATCCCTGATCGACCCACCAGAGTAGAGAATCCTGCTAAAGATGCAGTGAACAACAACAAAGAAAGGAAATCTAAAAAACCCCTTCCAATAGCCAAATATTTCATCCCAGAGGTGAGAGAAATTCTAAAGTCCCCTTCCTCCTTTAGCTTTGAGCATGAGATTCAAAAGATCTGAATCCCTACCCCCCTTTCAGATCTAGTCAAGCATGAAGGCTTCAAAGGGTCCCTTTCCAAGCTGTTGCAACCTGAGCCATCCTACCATTCCACAGACTCAGTGAATCTCCAAGATGAAAAACTAGCAATCATATTAGGTCCAATAGTAGAAGATAAAGATGATTCATCCCCTCCTTTCTACACATCACTGAACATACACAATAAGGTGTTGCATAATTGTTTAATGTACTCAAGAGCATCTCATAATATCATGCCCAAAACTATCATGGAAGAACTCAGATTAGAAATCATGAAAGCCTATCATGATTTATATTCTTTTGATTCAAGGAGAGTGCAATGTCTTGGGGTCATCAAAGATCTAGTGGTGACCTTGTTTCAACTGCCCATGAAAAGTGTGGTCATGGATATTGTGGTGGCAGACGTTCCTCCCAAGTTTGGCATGTTGTTGTCAAGATCTTGGATAAAAAGACTTGGAGGAACATTGCAAATGGACCTCACATATGATACCATTCTAGTGTTTGGAGGGGAGCATAGAAGACTATACAGAGAAGATCAGTTGGCCTACACTATCAGTGATGAAGCAGACCCCGCCAATCATCCTATATTTTCCCTTGATACTGACTTAGGATCCAACTTATTGCATCTCATCAATGCCCCTGAACCTCCTCTTGAGATAAAAAAAGTCCATTACTCTTTCTAAAGATTCCCCTCCAATTACCTCTATGTGGAAAATGTTCTTCGATGGAGCCTCTTCTAGGGAAGGTGCTGGTGCTGGAGTAGTTTTTGTTTCCCCTATTCAAGAAACCATATCTCTATCATACAAATTAGAGTTTGAAATTACCAATAATGTGGAAGAATATGAAGCTCTTGTTTTGGGATTAAGGGCTACAAAAGACATGGGAATTGAGGAGATATCCGTGTTTGGGGATGTTGATTTAATTGTCCAGTAGATCCGAAACGCTTATCAGGCCAAACATCCTCAACTCAGGAGTTACATAAATGAAGTGTGGGACCTAATTGACATCTTTTTCTTGGATTTCAATATCTCATTTGTTCCTAGAGAATAAAATGTCATGGCCGACTCTCTGGCTATCTCAGTGAGCCATTTTCGAATCCCTTTGCCACCTAAAATCAGATATGGCGTAGAATTAAAATATATACCCTCCATACCTGACAATGTTAAGTATTGGAAAGTGTTTGAGGATGATCTTGAAATCAAAAGATTCTTGGAGATGATTGATGAGTTTTCAACATTACACATTGATCAAGATCCTGATTTTGAGGTAGAGCCTCATGCGATTGCTTTTTGGAACAAAATTGATGACCATTACATTCTTCAGTTGCCTAACAATCACATCCTGAAGGGACTAATTCCTTTAGAGAGATTATTTTATGGGAATGATGTGGCAGTGAAGAATTAGGTTTCAAATGAGGATGCTGAGGTGGCTGAGTGTAATATTGGCACATAGGGGAATCCAAAGTTTGTCAAGCTGTCAACCAGCCTATCAAGGGAGAAAAGGGCCGAGTATGTCGAGTTATTAAAAGAATTCTCTGATGTGTTTTCCTGGACCTATGAATATCTTAGGACATATGACACTAGCGTCATTGAACATAAAATTCCACTGAAAGAAGAGGCCAAAGCATTTAGGAAGAAATTAAGAAAAATAAATCCGATGCTACTGCCTATCATGGAGAGAGAGGTAAAGAAACTGTTGGATGCCCAAATCATTGTCCCTTTGAGATATTTTGAATGGGTAGCCAACCTGGTCCCGGTGAGAAAGAAAAATGGAGAAATCCAACTGTGTGTTGATTTCAGAAATCTGAACATAAGCTCTAAGAAGGACAATTACCCTTTGCCGAAAATGGAACACATATTACAAAGGGTAACTGGCGCATCAGTGATATCCATGATTGAAGTATTTTTGGGTTACAACCATATCTCAGTCCTTCCTGAGGACAGAGAAAAAACAACCTTCACCACTTCTTGGGGTACATTCATATATGCCAAAATTCCCTTTGGATTAATGAACGCAGGAGCAACATTTTAGCGAGCCATGGACATAACTTCCATTGGAGAAAGGGATAAATTTGTGGTCATCTATCTGGATGACATAACAGTCTTCTCCAAATCTGATAAAGAACATTGTCAACACCTAAGAAAGGTTTTCCTGAAATGCAGAAGGTTTGGTCTCTCCTTAAATCCCAAGAAGTTATTATTTTCCATGCAGGAAGGGAAATTGTTGGGGCATATAGTATCTGTCGAGGGAGTAAGAATTGATCCCAACAGGGTGGAAGAAATCCAAAATCTGTCACTTCCCAAATCCAGGAAGGAAGTTCAATCTTTCCTGGGAAAAATCAATTTTTTAAGGAGGTTTGTTTCAAATTTCACCGAATTAGTGAAACATATCACAACCATGCTCAGGAAGGGAAATGAAGTACAATGGACTGCAGAGCCTAGAGAATCATTCGATCAAATAAAAATGGCATTGAATGAGGCGCCTATGCTGATCAGTCCTGATTATTCCAAGGATTTTCTATTTTTTTCCTTTTCTTTGTTTGATACAGTGGCAATTGTTTTGCTACAAAAGAATAATGCATGGTTGGGGCAACCTATCTCCTTTTTCAGCAGGGAATTGAGGGACGCGGAGATCAGATATGACATCATGGAGAAGTAGGCCTATGCCTTGGTGAAGGATCTCAAAGCATTCCGAGTCTATGTTCTTCATTCAAAAATCACTGCATATATTCCTTCGGCTTCTGTGAAGGACATTCTCATTTAGCCTGACATAGATGGGAGAAGGAGCAAGTGGATTGCCAAAATCCTCGAATTTGATCTAGAAATAAAACCCACCAAGCTAGTTAAAGGCCAAGGTTTAGCCAAGTTGTTGGTTGAATCCAACTATAAATATTTGGGAGTTAATTTCATCAACACTTGCTCAAAAAACCAGCAGGCTGAAATGTTCAATAAAATTCCTCGGGACAGCCCTCCATTAGTAGAATGCACCTGATACAAAGATATTATATTTTTTCTACAAGAGTTGCGACCTCCAGATTGTTTGGGAAGGAGTAAGGCAAGCGCTTTAAAGCTCAAAGAAATTAGATATTTCCTAATTGACTAGGTCTTGTATTGGAAAGATCCTCTAGGAGTGCTTTTGAGATGTCTAGACCCACAGGAGGCCCAAAATATTATATTTGAGTTCAATGACAACCTATGTGAAGGAAATCCTTTCTAGAAAACCACTGCCTATAAAATACTCAGGGCTGGATACTACTGGCCTACTTTGTTCACCAATCTCTGTGTGAAAGTCAAGGCTTGTATCAAATGTCATAAATTCTCTGGAAAGCAGCAACTCAAGTCCCTGCCACTTAAGCCTGTGATAGCTTCAAGTCCCTTTCAACAGTGGGGCTTAGATTTTATTGGGGAAATTCACTCTCCTTCAAGTGGTCAACACAGATGGATTTTAACTGCAAGAGATTATTTCACCAAGTGGATAGAGGCTATCCCCACAATGAACACTTCTCATAAGGTGATCATAGGTTTTCTGAAGGATATTATAATAAGGTTTGGTTGACCGACTAGAATCCTCACTAACAATGCTACATCCTTCAAAGTTGAACCATTGATTAGGTTTTGTGAACAATTCGGAATTGCACTAATTCACTCTACCCCCTACTATTCGCAAGGCAATGAATTAGCAGAATCCTCTAACAAAATCCTAGTAAAGATCATCAAAATATTGCTAGAGGATAACAAGAAAGCATGGGATTCAAAGCTCAAATTTGCTCTGTGGGCTGATAGAGTGACAGCAAAGTGGTCCCTAGGCATCTCTCCTTTCCAGTGTGTATATAGGTTTGAAGCAGTTTTTCCTTCTTAGCTCACCTTGCCTATGGCGAAGTTCTCCCAAGACTACCAGGAAGAGCTTGATGACAAGATCAGGAGAATTCATTAACTGGTAGAAGTGTAGTAGGAAAGGGAGCATCTTCTGGACAAAGCGCATCACCGACAATTGAAAATCAAGCAGACCTTTGATAGAAAGAATAATAAGGAGGATTTCCAGCTGGGATATCTGGTACTCAAATGGGATGCACCTAGGCAAGACAAGGGCAAGCATGGAAAACTTGAAGCCCTTTGGATAGGCCCCTTCCAAATCTTTGAGAATTTCCCAAATAACACTTACATGTTGCAGGATTTAGAGGGAGACGAAGTCTTTGGTGGCCTTGTAAATGAGCACTTCTTGAAAATATTTTTTGTTTAAAGTTGCAGTCAGCGTCCCGCCATTGTAAATACCGTTCATGTTTTATGTTTGTTTTGTTTTGTTTTGTTTTAATAAAAGACTCCACAACCCAACAGTAAGGCACTAAAGCTGCGAAAGGAGTTCTTAGGGCCTCGCACGGAGGAATTTATCCCCTATGGATCCTAATGTTAGCACGTAAACTTCTCAAGGTCTTTAGAGTCGTGTTTCCTTCCTTGGTTTGTAATTTTGTCTGTCGTTCCTCCCCGTGCAGACTGATTGTAATTTTTTCCTCTCGGCTTATGGTTTTCCTTTTGTTTGTTTTCATCTAGTTGATCGACCTATTTTTCTTGTCAGACCGCCTGAAAGCCATCGACCATAAGCCTTTCTGTTTTCCCTAGGGTCAATGCATTTCTCCCTTTTCCTCTGGCACTGATCCTCTTATTCTCCCTGAGCCTCCAGCCAGTGACCCAAGTAATCGTTCACAGGCTGTAATCATGACTACCGAGCGCAACACTTGAAGTGGTTTGATGTAGATGTAGATCAAGCGAGCAAGAAATTTTAGACTTCAATGAAGGAAAGCGAGCGTGAGAATCGAGAGTTTAAAATATTGCAAAGATGTTCAACAAGAATCGCAAAGTCCCGATTCATGAAAAAGTAAATATGCATCATCCAATCGTGAAGAGACGAAGGTTATTGATCTGACATTGGCAAATTTTTGGGGATTGGGGATCGGGAGTTTGGGGTTCTTGTCATAAAGGTGCATCCATAGCTCGAAGTCTCGAGACCCGAGATGCCGATGTGATTTGGGTCGTCCGATCAAAGGAGACGCGTGGCACCTGATCTGAGATATCATGATTTCACGATTCAGAGGTTTGAGCATGAAGCACCTCGTGAAATCACGAAGCATGAAATTGTGATGTGCCTATGAGTTGGGCCCACGGTCATAGCCCGGGGTCGTATCGTAAAGAGAGGTCATAGATAAAGCAGACGCTTGTCCAGCGACAGACAATTGAAGCATTCGAGGAACCAATCATGGCCGTCAGATTTAGGGCAGATCCCATCGTTGATCCAAATGGACCGTTTCGTGGATTCGAGCATCAGAACATTGTGAATCGAGGGGAGTGAGAACTCCCGATATGAAAAGTCCCAAAATTCCATTTTGTTTAAACACAGTCACAACCCGCGGTCATGTATGACGATGAAAGGGAGTTGCGCAGAGAATCAAAGCCACCAAAGTTGACTTAGAGAGGTTGTGTGTTCACCTGGACATTCATGGGTGTCAGGCTCCACCCCGATCCCAATGCAGTTAGTTAATGGAAGTAGGGTGAGGTAGTTGAAACCTCGTTTTAACTCATAAATGGAAAGCATGGGAGTGTCGGTCGTGGAGGCAAGCTGTCAGCCCAAGGTCTCTTTATCAATGAAGTTTTCTGCAAGGCCCATACCGATCTGAGATTGCGCCTGACAAAAGAATGTATGTGCAGTCTGACAGGAGAAGAAGAAGACGTGAAGCCTTGGATACATTGACCAGAGCATGCTTCTATAGGGGGCGAGTTGCTTTGAGTATATATACTCAGTTTTTATATTTTGTAAGGGTCGATGGTAGAGCAAAGCTCCAGTATTGTAAAGTTTTAGTAAAGCCTCTGGCTTATGTTATGTATCTGTATTTGAGACTTCTTGTTTAATAACAATCAACTTTCCTTCCTCCATCTTACTATGCATATGATACTGAATGTTCATGATTGAAGGATTCACATGGATTATTGTGACTGTGTTGTAATGGACGTTTGATTGCAGTGCTGTCATAGTGTTTTCTGTTTCCCAAAACTCCAAATTCAAGAAGATCTAGTTTTCTGAGTTTTTCCTCCATAGGCTACTAGAAGACCTGATGTTCATAGCAGACCTTTACAGTTTCTTCTCAAGTTCTTCCTCCTACTCACCCTTACTACAACATTACTGATTGAAGTTAGATTAAGACCTTATCTATTTATGTATACCAACCCAATTTTCTGAGTTAAAATGATACTTTCTTGAGGTTGTGCCCATTTGACCATTTTATAACCAGCCTGTGACATAAACTCTGATGGGTATCAGGCTTACCTCTGCCGCAATCCAGGGGTGACTTTTGGTGCTAACAGTTAGGAGAATATTTTGTTTAATCTTTACGCCTTGCTTCTTTATTGTCATAAATTGATGAACATGGTCTACTTGTTTTGGTTGATTTGAATGCAATGATTCCTTTCCACCTTGACTTTATGAGATTTAAGGATTTGTTGATGATAAAACCTATAAAACCACTGTAGGTTGTTTAATTAATGGTTTTGTCTCATCTTGTGATCTTTGATCTTCATTCTCCTCTCGTTCTTCCATTTTATGCCTTTTAAGTGCTTTCTCTTCCTCAGTCGTTGAGATTTTTTGATCCAATCCTACACCCTTCCTTTTGTATGTTTTCTCAAATTGTTGAGGAGTCTCTGTTACCAGTGACTTTGATGGTTGATCTGGATATTTTTTCTGGACCTGCAAAATTCTCTGCACATCCTCCCATCTGTCTTGGTTAGCCATCAACTCCAACTATGACTTTTGTTGATGCTGATAAAAAGTTAATCCATTTCCAATTCTTTTTTATGAGATGATAGAATGAGGATCATATATCCATATCTCACCTTGCTAGAATAAGTTGTTCTGGTGTTGAAAATAAAAGGACCTACTTCTTTTTTTAATTTAAATATTGGTTTATACTTCCTTGAGACAAAATGAACATAATCATAATTAAGACTCTGTCTTATGAATTCCAAAGTAAAAATTCTAGGTGTCAAGAACCTAGGTAAAAGGAAAGGTTACACTTCAACACCATAAACCCTAATTTTTGTGTAATTTTCAAATAAGTACCAACCTCCAACTCTTTTGTTAGGGTTCAACTTTAAAATTTTGTTACACTTTGAAAAGATTCTGTGAGGCATCTCATCATGAATAATCTCAAATGCTTTTGACATAAACTAGTTAATGTATTATGAGAACCCTACATTTTGAACCTTTTTCCTAACCAAAGGAGTCCAATGAATGAATGAAGATGGATTACCCATTTCATCTTCAGTTTTCAAGTCAAGATATGAAAGCTTGACAACTTTAGTGTACATTACAAGATATACTAAGTAAGATTGATATTTGAAATATCTAGTGGTTTCAAACTCTGAAAATTGATGATGTATACTGGGTGTAGTTAAATTTAGCTAAAGGTTTTACTGTAGGTGGAAAAATGGATATCATAAAACCAAGGACATAGTCAAGTCATTATCATCATTGTTATGATTTGTCTGGATATCCCGGGAAACAAATAAGTTTTAAGAATGTAAGACTGTAAAAGTAGAATTCTATCTTGAGAATATAATTCTCTAAAAACTTGAGTTAACACTGTTTCATCTAGTATTTTACTCTCAGGGTAGGCAATTTTAACATTTTGGAAATCAACTGAGCATTTACCTCGAAAAGGACTAACCCATTCCTAGAAACACGATACCTCTGAGAGAAGGATTGAATAAGAGACACACCAGGTTACAAATTCAAGAAAGTAATATGTTTGGGGAACAATAAACTTAGCCAAGTCGGACTTCCATGCATGATAATAATTGACCAAATCTATAAAATTTTGCAGGGATAACTGGTGTATTTCAAATAAGTCGAAGGATAAAACATGGTCTAAAATATCTTGATCCTTTTTAATTAGGTCTTCCAATTCGAATGATAAAGGCATTTTGGTTTTAACTCGAGATGATTCCATCATTTAAATTAAAATGCTAGAGAACAAGAAAAAATTCAAATTTACTCGGGGTAGATTTACTACAAAGGATACTCGGGCTGGGTTGGAAATTCGTGCTCGTAAAATGACTTCTATTACCAGCTTCAAAATTTCATAAACAAAGATTAATTACTAGAACTTCTGCTTTTAACCTTTAAAAATTAATCTTGAATACGTGGAGAATAATTATTGGTGGAAATGACTAAATTAAAATATAAAAATAAATTATAATAATCATTTCACCTTTTCCACATGCTCACGTCATTGGGCTACGTGTCAATTTTCCATTCTTTGTGGGGGATCTCGAGTGGTTTTGAAAACCATAAAGGGGGCGGGGGAACTAATGTGGACATGTCACTCGATTTAAAACCACAATATTACTTTTCATACCCCCTTTGTTAACTGTCGAAGACTGTCGAAGATGCCGGGGGGTCTCGCAATTGAATATGAGTCACCTTTCACACTTTTTTCACGGGGAAGTTTTTCCATTGTATACACTTCCATTATATACAATAGTATACAATGTTTTTACATAGCAGCATTACAATATTTATCCCAGAAACTCAACAAGGTTTGATCACAAGACCTCCTCCCAATACTTGAAGAACGATGCGCTTGTCTACCGACTGAGTCACCTTTCATACTTAACCTACTTCTTGAAACTATCACTAATATTATCTAGGGCAGGGAGACTACGATCAATTGGTCGAGCCAAAGAGAAGAGATCCTTAAAGTTCGAAAGGTTTACCTCTCGCCCCTAGCCACAAGTCATATTCTCTCCCTCGCCACATCGATAAATAACTTGAATACCTTTTGATCTATTCTTGATCCCACGATCAACCTGCACATATAAATGTGCTTTACTAATATATCATAACATATAAATAAAATAAAATAGTACAAGAATATATATTAAAACTATATGAATATAATTCGAGAGATTAAATACAAAACGAACTTAAACCTAAAGATTAAAATAGCTTAAACTAAGCTATAAATTTTAAAACTAAAATATTTTAAACTAAACTAAAATATACTATTAAAATAAATAAAAACTCCAATTAAAAGAAAAATAAAACTATAATCTAACTCAAGTTATTTTAATAAAAAAAATTAATTTTTTATTAAAATTCTATACAATGTTACAACAATAAGGTCCAATTGGGGATTGTGTTTCCTTGCTAGGCACAAAAGAACAATGGACCATGTGCTTTCTTTATTGGGTTATGAGGTCATTATTTTGAAAGATTAAATTCTAACATCAACCCTTCAAATAAATAAAATTCTCTTTTAAATAAATTAAATAAACCTTTTTCTCAACTATAAAAATTAACTTCTAATGGAAGAGACATAATAACTAATAATTTCATATTTTAACATATTTAGTATAATAAAACCATAAATAATAAACATATTTTCCATCACTCAAGCTTACTCATGAACTATCTAAAGTAATTGAATCATAAATTTGAGCTTAAAAGTAAAATATCTAAATATTTTTCAATCCAAGACTTTAAGATGTAAAATTTTATATTATAACTTATCAAGGTCAGAATAAAGTTATTTATGAGGAAACTAGTTTGATTGAGTAATTATATAAATATACTCATTTGGAAATCCTCCTTCATCTTCATGGTGTTGCTACACCACTAAAAATCATCCATAGCCTATGGTATAGTCACCCTAACATCATAGGCCTTGCTTCACTGCCAGCGAGCGGCCATAGCCCTGGTGAAAATACCTGCATTTCCCAACTAAATTTCTTTCACCATTTCTTTTATTCATATTCACTTTATATGAGATGGGGGCAATCAATATGTTTTACATACTTAAGGATGATGTTTGTTTGTCAAAAATGAGTTGGTAATACCTGAGTTATAAAGTATACTCATAAATATTTTAATCTCTTCATTTGTAACTCCATCTTTCCAGAATAAACCAATTTCATATTTCATTAATTTTAATATTTTAATAAAATTTCTTGAGCAACTCAATCAATTAAAATTTGAAAAAATAAGCCTCTGTCTATAAAAGAATTACCTAAAATATACCTTTTCAACTTTTATAAGGAAATTTAAAAATACACTCCTTTATGGTTAATGATAACATGTCAAAAATATTTATTATCAGTTTGAACAATCTTTCCTACTAAGATTAGGAAAATTTTGAGATCACTAGGATTTATTTATTTAAGAGAAAATATAAAATTGATCAAATTTAACAAGAAATGAACCGTGTTCGAATTAAAACAATCATTCCAAATTATAAGGAATTTATTCCAAGAAAATTATAATCTTGTTTTAATGGGATCATCCATGTTTATAAAATAATAATAATGAGTTTATATGAATTGAACTTAAGATCCAATTAAATTATTTCAAAAATATTTTAGAAGTCTTTAGAAATTTTATGAAAAGTGAATGCTAATGTTAATCCAAACCAATTATATACAATGAAATGAAAAACTAGAAAATACCTAGAATTGAATAAAATGCTTCAAGAACCGCACATTCACAGACAATTCCAGTAGATCTCCATTCAAATTCTGAAGATAAAATGAATTGTTTCCTTCAATTGCATCAATATTGAAAGGACCAAGCCACATATTATCAAATTTTCCATGCTTTCCATGATATTCTCTTTTTCCATCCCATCTTAACACTAAGTCACTAGGAACAAAGTTTCTTTATTTCACTCTCCTGTAAAAAAATAGCCTTCATTTTATCTTGATATTCTTGAAACTTTTAATTTACTTGTTCTCTGTTTTGTTGCACTTCAATTAGTTGGTTCATTCTTATGATAATATCATTTGGTTCTTCTTTAGCATCCTGCAAAAATTTCATAATAGAAAGAGAAAGATTAATAGGAAATACACCATCTATGCCATAAATTAATTGAAAATGAGACATACTTGTTGCTCTTTTAGTGCTAATTATGTTTGCCTAAAGTGCATATTTGAGATGAGAATGCCAGACCCTTTTGTTGTGACTCAAATTTTTTTTAATGACCCTTATTAGAATTTTATTTGATGATTATGCCAATCCATTACCCTGGGGATAATAGGCAGTTGAATGCTAAGAATAATATTGTACTTTTGACAGAAATCTAACATAGCAAGGAATTTAAAAGTTGAGAGTTGTGTGTTATAGAAATGTTATGTAAATGTGGATGAACCTACACAGACAAGATCTAGCTAGAAAAAGGCATACATAGTTTGCAGAAAAATGAGAAAAGACGAAAATGAGAGAGAGAGAATCAAAGAATTGTATTAACTGAATGAATGGATGATAATTCACACATGATATACTCTATATAACTCAACTAATGCGCACTGGAAGAGAAGCCAATGGGCCATAGTGGTGGTCTAGAGTGATCTGGACACACATCGGATAACTGCCACCTAATCTAAATCAACTAGCCTCTCAGTCCTCAATTAACTGACTGAAAGCATCAGTAATGTGCCACTCGGGTGATAATCCCAAGGACAATGCGCATTAGAAGTGATGATCCCAATGTTGCATGGTGATGGAACCAATGTGGCATCAAGACTCCACTCAACTGATCCAACTGAAGTGTGAACTAAAGAGAATATTCCCCTAGAATGTAGGAAAAGGAATATTATCCCTAAAATGTAGGAGACTGGATAATGACGAATAAACATAGGGAAAACCTTAGGAAAAATAAATCCTCGGTGTGTGTGAAGTATCTCCAACACCCCCCCTGAACATCACTATGGTGAAAATAAAAGAATGGGTCTCAACAACGAGGCCATGTTAGGTACCCGAAAACAAAAGACACACTGAAATAAAAGAGGAAAGAGGGAAAACCTCATGAGAAACCCCCCCTCAAGGTACAATGTATCAAAAAAGAACTGAGAGTTTCTAGGAAACTGTGTCCTTCACTTCAAGACGACTGCGTAGAGAATGGAACTTCTTCTTAGTGAAGGTCTTGGTGAAGATGTCTATAGTTTGTTCTACTGAAGGACATAACTTTAGGTCAATGATCCCCTTGTGTACTAAGTCCTAGATGTAGTGCATGTGTATATCGATGCACTGCCTCTGAACTGGATCTCTACAGAACTTCAGAGTGCTATGGTTGTCACACCAGATGACGATCGGTCGATGGAATTGAATTCCCAACTCAGTGAGAAAATGTTGTAGCCATATAGCCTGAATGGTTATGTTAACTGCCCCTCTGTACTCTGCCTCAGTTGAAGATAGAGAAATAACAACCTACTTCTTGCTCGACCAACAGATGGGCCTGGAACCCAGACTGAGTGAGTAACTAGATGTGGATTTGCGATCAATGTTGTTTCCAGCCCAGTCAGAATCAGTGAACCTAATGAGGTCCAATGCAAAGTCTGTTTCATAGTGAATCCCAAAGGTGATGGTGCCCTATACATATCAAAGGATATGCTTCGTATCCTTCCAATGTAGCTCATGCAGCTCTTGCATGAACTGGGAGACTACTCTGACTGCATAGGAGAGGTATGGTCTAGAGTGTGTGAGATACAACAAGCTCCCCACTATTGAATTTTCTCAATGCTTAGCTCATGCACATGTGGTTTCTTTCAATTTAGCATAATATACAACAATAATAATGCAACAGTACAATACATTAGCTGCAGTAAACCAAGATCACAAGAAGAATAACCATGCACAAGAACACAAGAGTTATCCTGTGAAAACCCTTCTCAACGAAGGGAAAAACCCAACAATCCTTTACTAATATTGCCAAGAGAATATCCACCATCCACCACCAAACCCTAGCACACAAGAAGGTGCCCTATAACTAAGAAAGTTGTCCCCTTAGAAGGATGCACACTTCAGCTGTACAAGCAGGTATGAAATCATGAGATGACAAGTGAGAGTTATCCACAATGGGGATCTAACTCTCTTACAAATACAAGACTTAGACACATCAAATGGATGTGTCTATTGGCACAATAGGGCCGACCTGAATAAATTAAAATATAATTAATCATTACACAATATTAATTATCTTTTACATCATGGGGTCAACTTGTACCCTTCACAATACAAATTAGGGTTACAAGTAAATCTTACTCTTAGACAATATAGCAAGGATTTCTTATGTCCAATAGTGCTCGGCCACTAGGGACAAGTCCACCCGTTCTCAACCATAGGGACATCCCTCTCAACAGATCAACTTAACTAACTCCATAGGAGTACCATCTGGAGAGCCATCTCAAGCCGACTCAACTAAGTCCATAGGAGTACAAGGCAGGAGACCATATCAAGTCAACTCAACTAAGTCCAGAGGAGTACAAGGCAAGAGACCATCTCAAGTCATCTCAACTCAGTCCAAAGGAATAGAAAAGAGACCACACGTCATCACAACTCAGTCCAGAGTTTGATGCACACCCATCACATGGGCACACCCAACACATGGGCTCTCTCACATATCATCTCAAATCAGTCCAGAGGATAACAACCTGGAGAATGTCACATGACGTTGTAATCATCAAAAATCCCTCTCATCTAGGGAGGCATTCTTGACGTAGATGCTACTTGGCAACGTCCGCCTCCACCAGGACCTTCTTTTCCCAGGCCCGAAGAGTTAAAATACTCCTCAACCCCCTGTCAGGAGTTCTCAATACCCACAAGCTTTCTTTGTGATCTCCCTTCTTCAAATCGGGAAATTGGACCTCGCGATATCGCGAGTCTTGAGCTCACGGAGTCGAATCTCATCAATCCCCGAATCCCGATGATCACTCGTCCATAGCTTTCTTACCCCTGATTGGGAATTTACCCGTCTGGAAATCGGTACACACGAGGTCACAAATCCCTCACCTCGCGGATCCCCGATTTCCGACCTGCGATGGTGCTTAGCTTCATTTCTCAGCCCCTCTGTCTAACTCCTTTCGCAGGTGACCATTATCCATGAGACTAGGGTCTTTTTTCCCTATCAGAACTTTGGAGTTCGCGAGTTTGCAATGCAAAGAACTCGCGCCTTTGGGATCTCTGATCCCCGACTTTCGATGCCACCTGTCCTCTTACTCTGATGCCTGTGGTCCCCGCTCCAATGGAAATCAAAATTTCGCGGTTCGGGAATTTGCGATTCCTGTTGCACGATGTCACAGACCCTTCCAAGTCTCGATCTCTGATATGAGTTGACACCTGTCGCCTCCCAAGTGTTATAGCTGTGGGACCCTTCGCAGTTCATAGTTTCATGACTTCTCCATGATTCTCTCGACACCAAGATCTCCGAAGTGCTGAACCCCGATGCTCACGCAGGCGCTCTCCTCCACGTCACTCTCTCCTCATCGCGCTATCGGGTATCGTGTGATCATGATTTCAATTTCAGCATTTCCTTTGCATGGGAAAATACCGAATGCCGAAACCCCGACTCTCTGGATTACTGACACGTACCCAGTCCGGGATCTATGGATACACTCCTCTCGGGGAATCACGGCTCGCGAGTTCTCCCTGCGAGAATCCTATGTTCCTGGAAACCCCGATTCTCCGATGAGTCAAGTTCTGATGTGGCCGACTCCTTCCCTACACCCTAAGACTTCACCTATACGCATCTTCCACTCGCTCTGCCAGCTGACGAGATTTTGTCGTTTCCCTCGGTGAATCCTGACCGTCAATTCCTCCTCCCTGAGATTTCTCTGAAGTGGCTAAGTATTTCTGCGAGACTTGTTCTCCAAGCATGCGCCTACGACTCTACGTGACCCTTTCTCAATTAACCCTCCTGTGTTCTCTTCCACAATATTATGAAGGTGCTAAACCTCCTAAGATTATTCACTCTGACTCCTTCAGAGGAATTTATGCGCACTCCTTGCGCTCGACGTTCAACAACTTCTCAAGTGTTGAATCCTTCAGACTCTGCGCACTTCCTGCAGCAGCAGTCCTCAATCCCCTCGCTCAGATTCACGACTGAGACTTCTTCTTCAGCCTGCGCCTTCCTGGCACGACTTCAACAACTCAAATTGACTTCTGGGCAAATGAGAACAACAGTTAACTACTGAGCCTTCATCGACGCACTCTTTGCGGATGAATTCCACTGCACACCTTGCAGGAATCTCCTAGCTCAGACAGAGAAACAATTGAAACTCATTCCCTCTCTCATTCATACTCCAGTTTCAAACATGAAATCTTATGCACAACATATACAGAGAAAATGCATATCAAGAAAGAAAACATTCATAAGCACATAAACAATACACACAAAGAAACAACACCAAACATGAGTTTGAATCAGAATTTCATTCTCTTAATTCGACACTGTACATGGGTGTTCTTCACAAAGTTGTCTGCTTGCTCTTCTCTCTTCCTGAATGCTTGATTCTCAATAATGTTACAATGTACAAAGGAGGGTGTCCATACTCGTTTTCCCTCTCAAAATCTGAAACTGTCTAATCTAGAAATAAATCCTATCTACCTGCATTAAATATACTAAATGCCTCTTATCTACTTCAGACAAGAGCGAAAGGCTCGAGGTCTAATACAATACAACAGGCGCTCCTTCATAAATGCTTCATTGAAGGATAAGGCACTTCATCTTTAGTGAAAATTCAAAAATCATCAAGCTTATATGTCATGTGTTTAAAAAAAAAACACATGCGCTGGCTCCACGCTGGCTTTGGTAGTCGCGATGCTCTTGCATCAATTCTCCACCAAGACACATCTCTCATGGAAGTACTTGAAATTTGTCCTAGAAAGTGGTTTGGTGAAGGCATCTGCAACCTTCTCATGTGTAGAAAGGTACTGCACATGTACTGCTTTCCTCTGCACCATATCTCTGATGTAATAGTATTTGATCTCAATGTGTTTCGATTTATCATGAAACACAGGATTTTCTAAGAGCTTCAGACAAATCTCTTTATCGCAATGGATAACGATATAATCCATCTCATGTCCAAATAAGTCTGCAAGGAGATTGCGAAGCCACACTACTTCATGGACTACCACACACAATGCAATGTACTCTGCTTCTGCGGTACTCAAAGCCACAAAAGTCTGTTTTATGCTGCACTAGGAAACCATGGCAGATCCCAACAACCAGAGGTGCTCTTCCTATCCACTGCGTTACTTGCCCAATCTGCATCATCATATCCCTACAATCTCATGTCTACACTGGAAACATATCTTAGGCCATATCCAACTGTGCCTCGTAGATATCTCAACACATGCTTCACTGCTATCCAGTGAGTCTATCTCGGTTGACTCATAAGATGAATGAGTACGTTTACTGCATAGCATATATCAGGTCTGGTGTTAACCAAATACATCAATGATCCAATAAGCTGTCTGTAAATATGTGGATCAATCTATCCTAAATCAGAGGAATCCTCATTCATCTTCTTCAGATCCATCACCATCGGTGTAGGCATAGAATAACAGTCTGTCATCCTGAATTTATTCAATATCTCCACTGTGTATTTTCCTTGACTCGAGAAAATTTCATCAGTCCTCTGCCACACTTATAATCCCAAGAAGTAGTGCATCATACCAAGGTCCTTCATCTCAAATTCAGAATCCAATGCACGCTTGCATTCATTAATAAGGCTTTCTAAACTGGTGAGGAATAAATCATCATATAGGACCAAAATCAGGCACTTGTCACCAACAATGTGGTGGTATAGGTTTGGATCAACAAAACTCTTGCTGAAGACCAAACTCATCAAGTATCTATCGATCTTCTCATACCACCCACGAGGTGCCTGTTTTTGTCCATACAGGGCTTTCTTCAACTTGCATACATGAGACTCCTTCTCATGTGTCACAGATCCATATGGTTGCTCGATGTAAACTTATTCCTCAATCTCACCATTGAGAAAGGATTTCTTTACATCCATATGATGTAGTCTCCAAACCATGGATGCATCAAGAGAAATAATCGTATGGATGGAAGTGTATCAGGCAATAGGAGAAAATGTCTCCTCATAATCTATTCCCTCCACTTGAGAGAATCCTATGGCCACAAATCTCACTTTGTATTTCTTGACACTTCCATTGGATGCATGTTTGATCTTTATATCCACTTGGAAGTTACTACAGACTTCCCTTTCGGTCTAGGAACAATATCCCACACATCATTCTTCATAATGGACTGATACTCTTCGGTCATGGCATCTTGCCAAACCTGCTGACTTGTTGCTTCTCCATGACAAGAAGGATTAGTATAAATGATGTGGCTCATGGATGAAACATATCTTGAAATATTTTCTATCTCTTGCTCTCTCTAGATGTACCACGAGGAGATGCATGTCCCTCTACCTCTTATAGAGTCTGTCAATCCCATGCAAGCCTTTTATGGCCTACTACAATGTCTCTGGGAACATCAGTTGGAGCTATGAGATCAACTGGATCAACTGGATCTATTGGATCTGTAACTGTCTCCCTCTGAACTGTTGAAGGGGGAGAAGGTATTGTCTCTTCCTTCTTCTCAAATAGTTTGACTCCCTCTGAGTTAAGTGACTCCCTCTGAAGTCAGAAGGATAAAAATCTTCCTTTTCCTGTATTGCTAACCTGGAGACATCCCATGTCTTCTCAGGTCCTCTACAGTACTTTGTTGGCCTCCCGTACTAGGATAATAACCAATATGACCTACCATAGGGATAACAATCAAAATGGCCTCCTGTACTAGGATAATAACCAACTAAGAAAATTTGGACTCCCGTACCAGGGATCATGGCCCTTCAATAATGAAATAAGGAATCTGGCCTCCTCTACTAGGATAATAACCAAGATGGCCTCCTGTAGGGATAACAACCAAAATGGACTTCTGTACTAGGATAATAACCAACCAAGAAGATTTGGACTCTCATACCAAGGATCATGGTCCAAGTCATGAGGGCGTCCATCCTAGGGATAATGCCCTTCATTATCAAACGCAAGCTACTACTGAGTAATAATGAAATCAAATAAGAAAAGTAGTATGAAACTTACCTTAGTCTGCAATCATGCTCAATATTGCTTTTGGTCTTATCGAGAAGAATGATATGGAGAAAAACTCCTCATTGTTCTTTCTTGCATTCCTTGAATTCTTTTGAGGCGGCTAAGGTTGCTTTCCTTACACATCACTAGCTACAAGTCTAGTCTCATAGTGACAAGGGATTGAAACCTTGCACATCACTAGAAACAAGTCTAGTCTCCTTGAATAAGGCGCACTTATAGCACACACTCAAAACATCACTCCAAGGATCACTCTTGAAACAAGTTTTTAGTGATTTACCTCAAAAAGAGAATGTCTTCAAACTTAGATTTAGAATTACTTCCTGTAGCAATATTTGAAACTTGTGCCCAAGATAGATAACATGTTTTTACCATAATAGGCCTGAAATATGCACTATACAGTTCTGTAACTCTGCTGAATAACTGACATCATAATTCGCCTCAATCTTGCCTCAGAGCAGGCTATAATCTTACTTCAGGCTATAAATATATATTGTTGAACAGTCCTCAAATCACATAAAGAGTGAGTATGAAGCTTCACTATAACTTTCTGTAATATACCACAGAATAAAGACCACAACCTTGCCTAGGTTTGACCTTAGATCTTGCGCCCCACTGTCCCAAAGTTTTCCTTAAAAAAATACTCAGGAGGCTTGACCTATTTGCTCTCAAACCACCTCAGAATTAATCCTAATATTCACTTCATATATGAACCTCATATCTACCCTTAGTCTACCTGCAATTACCTCAAAAACTCAGTCTTTCAGCCTCATATACTCAGTCTTAATGCCTCAAGAACTTGGCCTTGTAATCTCCCTTAAGAAACTGGTCTGTAATTGTTTTAAGTCTGTGATTAAGCTCTGAGGTAAAGTCTGTAATAGTTCTGTTGTTAGGACTGTTCTGCGACAGCCTTAGAGGGGCCTCTCCATGTTGGTAACCACTTTAAACAAGGCTCAAACATGTATAATAGGCATGTGTCCAGCTTTGAACTTCACCACATAAATTTAAGAGAAGGTTCAACCCTCTCCTTATATCCTTATACCAACGGAAAGGGTTCTAGCAGTCCTCAAATTCCATGGCCTTCCTTCATGACTATGCAAAGGTATTCTTCGACAAATTCTCAGATACCATGTTGAATTTTCTCAATGCTTAGCTCATGCACATGTAGTTTCTTTCAATTTAGCATAATCTACAACCATACTAATGCAACATTATAATACACTAGATGCAATAAACAAAGATCGCAAGGAGAATAACCATGCACAAGAACACACGATTTTATCCCGGGAAAAACCTTCTCAATCAAGGGAAAAACCCAACAATCCTTTGCTTATATTTCCAAGCGAAGATCCACCATCCACCACCAAACCCTAGCACACAAGAGGGTTCCCTAAAACTAAGAAAGCTAGCACCTTAGAAGGATGCACACTTCAGCCGTACAACTAGGTCTAAAATCATGAGATGACAAGTGAGAGTGATCCACAATGGGGATCTAACTCTCTTATAAATACAAGACTTAGACAAATCAAATGGATGTGTCTATTGGCACAATAGGGTTGACTTGAACAACTTAAAATATAATTAATAATTACATAATATTAATTATCTTTTACATGGTGGAGACAACTTGTACCCTTCACAATACAAATTAGGGTTACAAGTAAATCATACTCTTAGACAATATAGAAAGGATATCTCACATCCACTAGTGCTCAACCACTAGAGACACTTCCACCTATGGTCAACCACAGGGACGTCCCTCTCAATAGATCAACTCAACTAATTCCATAGGAGTACCATCTGAAGAGCCATATCAAGCTGACTCAACTAAGTCCATAGGAGTATAAGGCAAGAGACCATCTCAAGACGACTCAACTCAGTCCAGAGGAGTACAAGGAAGGAGACCATCTCAAGTCATCTCAACTCAGTCTAGAGGAGTAGACAAGAGACCACACATCATAACAACTCAGTCCAGAGTCTGACGCACACCTATCACATGGGCACACCCAACACGTGGGCACACATCGGCTCAACTCAGTCCAGAGGAGAATGATACACCCATCACATGGGCCCTCTCACAAATCGACTCAACTTGGTCCAGAGGAGAACGACTTGGAGAATGTCACATGACGCTGCAATCATCAACAATTTACTTAGTAATGAATGTGGAGGATCTTAAACTATATGAGTCCTCAATGCTCAAATGGGGAAATTAGGAGCAAGTCTTACCTTCCACAGAATTCTTAGCATCAAATGCCCATGTAGAGTTAGCAAAAGATATGCTTTTGATGAAGAAGGACATAACAACTAGATGGGGTTAGCAAGAACTCTGACAAGTTGGGTTAAAAGGGCAACTTCCAAGGAAGACAAAGTGTCACTCGAAGGAGAAAGTCGAGGAACTTTTTCCTCATCTCCTTCAGAAGTAAAGCTTTTGTAGGCCAAAAACCTCCCAAAACGTGGAGGTAGGATCTGAAATGGATCATTATATTTTTTGTCATCTTTCTAGGTACTTTATAATGTGGAAAAACAAAGCTAAGGACTTGTTGGCACCCTTTTTAGGGGTTGATCCTAATTTGGTGATTTGGGGACTTGAAAATTTTGAATCTTGTTTTGAGCATTAAACAAATGTTTTCTAGGTCAAATTTTTTCAAGTGTAGTTCCTAGCTCCTTAGTGTTCTACTTGCTAAGAAATTTTCAACAGTCCAAAGAACATGTCAATCAAAGTTTGTTGGAAGGAGTTTGTATGAGTGTGCTATGCCTCCAATAAGTTGACCTATGCTTTGACCACTATAGTATTAGGTGGATGCCACATTAGCTCCCATTATTCACACATGTGGACTTTCAAGAAGATCCTAGAGGGTACAAAAAAATCTGATCCTAATTGGTAGTTGGGAAATGCAAAAAACCTAACCCTAACCCTAACGGTTTTCAAGACATGTTAGAAACTAAGTTGAAAGGGAAGAAATAGGATTTTATTCCTATTGTATTGATTCATTGTTCCATAGTCGAGCACAAAAACGGAGTGGCATATCATAGTAGAGTAGAGGAAT
>JZKD02S1718860.1:85866-96900 GCA_000966675.3 Picea glauca
GTCTTGGTGAGAAGTTTGAAGAATCACTCTTAGTTCAGAAGATTTTAAGATCTCTACTTGATAAATTTAATCCAAAAGTCTCTGCAATAGAAGAACTAAATGATCTTAAAACTCTATCCATTGATCAACTTTTAGGAACCTTAACTGCATATGAAATGAGAATTAGCAAAGATAAATCCATTACTAGAGAAGCATCATTTAAAGAAGACAAGAATATTGATTCAGAATTAGATGATATTGAGGCAAAATTTGTGAGAAGGTTAAAGAAAGGATTAGGAAAATATCAAGGAAAGTTGCCCTTCAAATTCTTTAATTGTGGTAAGATAGGTCATTTTTCATCTAAGTGTCCCCATCAGAAAAAGGACCAGAACTCTGATGATGAAAAGAAGTACAATTTCAAGAAATATAGTAAGAAGAAAAGTTTGGTTGCAAATAATGACAATTCCTCAGAAGACACCGAGTGTGACTCTTCCTGTGAAGATAAGGTAAATAAATTCATGCTTATGGCCAAAGAGGATTATGATAATAAAAGGACAGGCAGTGATGATAATGATGAAGAAGCTGTGGTTGATATGAAAGGAGAACTAATCAGTACACTGGAAGATATTGACAGACTCAGAATTAAGAACAAAAAGCAAAAACAATTGTTGATATAGTTCGAGAAAGACAATAAACATCCTAATGAAGACTTTTCCTTGCTGAAAGTGGAATTAGAAGAGGCAAAGAAAATATAAGACATACTGAAACAATAATTGTCAGAGAAGAAAGCTAGGTGTGAAGCCTTAGAAGAAGAGATAGTAAAAATCAAAAAAGAAATGGAGAAGTTTAAGGGATTGTATCACCAAAATATGCCAAGTATTAAAGCCTCAGAAGGATTAACCTCCATTCTAACTCAGCAAAGAAACCCAAAGTTGAAAGATGGATTGGGGTATGAAGAAGGATCAAGTAGTGATCATCCAAGTAATACAGAACCTATCGAGTTTGTCAAATCCTCAAACATTGACAACAGTCACTCTACAGAAACAAAGAAAGAAAATCAGCCACCAAGAAGAAATGAAAGAAAAAATACCAGAACCGAATCTGTAGATCAGAAAGATTATCGACATGAAAGAAATTGACCTCCTCAAAGAAGACATATTTTTTCAAGGTACAAAGGTTTTTTCTATGGTCATTATTTTTTCTGCTCTAATTTTGGTCACAAAGCAATAAACTGTTCTTTAAGATTTAGATATGAGAAATCGATTTTTTCAAGGAATAATTATCTACCACTACAAAGATTGAGACAACCAAGCAACAAACAATCAGAGACTATAAATCATGCGATGACTGGGAGAAGGACACAGTTGAAACACAAAAATAGTTATGAGCATAACAATCGTTATGATATGTTATTCAGTGAACCAGAATGTTACAACTACCATAATTATGGACATATAGCTGCAGACTGTCACTTAAATAATTACAAGTCAGATTTGATCCCCACTACTGAAAATGTCAAGGTTTGGACGAAGAAAGAAGATGATAAGTGTGGACTAGTGTTATTAGCCCAAAGACAAAAGAATCCCTGGTATATTGAAAGTGGATGTTCCAAACATATGACTGGAGACAAAAGTAAGTTTCTAACTCTAAGTGATAGAAAATCAGGGAATGTAACTTTTGGAAATGATGCACCAGGAAAAATAAAAGGTAAAGGAATGGTAAGTTTGAGTAATGGCAAAGGGAAATCTCAAGATGTGTTGTTTGTAGAAGGTATGAAACATAATATGCTTAGTGTCATTCAAGTTTTTGACCGAGGATGTGAAGTCGTTTTTACCTCTAAAGACTGTAGAATAAAATATGTGAATTTAGGATAGCTAGTTGCAAAAGGGATAAGAACAGAAAACAATGTCTATGTGTTAAAAGAAGAAAAAGAAGAATTCCACTTAAGCAAGTATGATGAAAGTTGGTTGTGGCATAGGAGACTTGGAAACCTAAATTTTGATCATATAATCAAGCTAAAAAATAATGGGACAGTAAAAGATCTTCTGAAGATATCAAAGCCATATGGGTCTTTTTGTAAACCCTGTCAGATAGGAAAGCTTACTCGCACTCAGTTAAAATCTAAAAACTTTCCTTCAACAGAAAAACCTCTCCAGTTAGTACATATGGATTTATGTGGACCATCAAGGAAAGAAGGTACATGAAAAGAAAATTATTTTATGTTGATTATTGATGATTATTCTAGACTAACTTGGGTTTCCTTTTTGAAGGAAAAATATGAAGCATTTCAAAAATTCAAAGTGTTTAAGGCTCTGACTGAGAATCAAAAAGGAAAAAGATTAAAGGCAGTAAGTTCTTATAGAGGAAGAGAGTTTAGTTCATGGAACTTCAAAGAGTTCTATGATAAACATGGGATCAAAAGAGAGTACACAATTCCAAGGACTCCACAGCAAAATGGAGTTTTTGAGAGGCAGAATAGATCAGCACAACAAATGGAAAGATCAATGATGACTGAAAGGAACATACCTCAGACATATTGGGTGGAAGCAATTCATACAACTGTTCATATCCTTAATAAAGCTCATCTTAGGCCACATAGTGAAAGGACTCCTTATGAACTATGGTTTGGAAGACCTGCTTCAATCAAGCATTTTAAAGTCTTTCAGAGTAAATGTTATATCAAGAACAATGATGAAAATATTGGCAAATATGATGACAGGGCTGATGAAGGTATCTTCTTGGGTTATGCTACAAATAGTAAAGGGTATAGATGTCACAATAAGAGACTGCATAAACTAGTTGATTTTATAGACATAAAAGTTGATAAAGAAATCCCGGTCAGAAATGTAAGCATATTGAACCAAGAACAAAAGATATAGTTGAAAATGAATATGAACAGGTCCAAGGATTAGAAAGGGAAGAATATTAATCAGATGAAGATACGAAGACTCGAGCTGATACAAATCAACAGAAAGAAGCAAAATCACCTCTCAGAATTGTTAGAAAGAATCATCCTGAAAATCAAATAATTGGAGATATAGATAAAGGAGTTCAGACAAGAAGGAAATTGATTAAAGACTCAGAACAATCTCATGTTGCTTTTTTTTATCTATGAATGAACCTAAAAATTTTGATGAATCCAACCAACATGATGATTGGGTTAGAGCAATGAATGAAAAGCTTGATCAGATTGAGAAGAACAATACTTGGGAGCTTGTCCCTAGACTTGAAGATAAAAATGTAATAGGTTCCAAATGGGTGTTCAAGAATAAAATGAATGAAAAGGGACAAGTTGTTAGAAATAAATTCAGATTGGTCTGTAAAGGGTATGCACAAGTTGAAGGTCAGGAATTTGATGAAACTTTTACACCAGTGGCAAGATTGGAGGCCATCAAAATGTTCCTTGCATATTCATGCCATAAAAACTTTAAAGTGTATCAGATGGATGTTAAGTCAGTGTTTCTTAATGGAGATCTAGAGAAAGAAGTATATATGGAGAAACCTGAAGGATTCTTATTGACAGATGATCCTAATTATGTTTGCAAGATGAAGAAGGCCTTATATGGAATGAAACAAGCACCATGAGATTGGTATTATAGACTGGACAAATTCTTACATGACAAAGGGTTCAAGAAAGGTATTGTTGACAACAATCTCTACATTAAATCTGAAGGTGATAATTTACTAGTTGTTTTGGTTTATGTAGATGATATTATTTTTGGTTGTACTAATGAATCATCTATCCAGTGGTTTTCTAACTCTATATAAATAGAGTTTGAGATGTACATGATAGGAGAACTGTCATATTTTCTTGGCTTACAAGTAAAACAAAGTTCTGCAAGAATTTTTATATCTCAAGAAAAATATTTGAAAGAGATGTTGAAGAAATTTCAGATGGAGGATCCCTCTCCTATTAGTACACCTATGGTGGTTGGTTGCAAGCTCAGTAAAGATGATATGTCACTTGATGTTGATCAAAGGACATACCGATTAATGATAGGAAGTCTTCTGTACATCACAAAATCTTGTCTTGATATAATGCAAGCTATTGTTATGGTAGGTTGTTATCAGTCTGCTCCTAAACAATGTCATTTGGTAGCTTTCACAAGGATATTCAAATACTTGAAGGGAAAAATGACTTATGTTCTGTGGTATCCCAGAAATCATAATTTTCAGTTAACTTCTTATTCAGATGCAGATTGGGCAAACTGTGTTGATGAGAGAAAAAGAACCAGTGGAGGAGCATTCTTTTTGGGTGACTCATTAGTAGCATGGCTCAGCAAAAAGCAAGGATCCATTTCATTATCAACTATAGAGGAAGAATACATTGTTGTTGCTACTTGATGTACACAAATTTTGTGGATGATTCAAACTCTTGCATATTTGAAGGTAACTTACACTGATCCCATTCCAATTCACTGTGATAACACCAGTGCCATTAGTGTCTCTAAGATTCATGTTCTTCATTCCAAAACTAAGCATATCCCAATAAAGTACCATTTTCTCAAAGAACAAGTTACAAACAAAATTGTTCAGATGAATTATATTCCTTCCATAGAACAGATTGTTGATATCTTTACTAAACCATTAGCAACAACCCCTTTTGGATATCTTTGTCAAAAGTTGGGGGTTATAACTTCTTGTGTCTAATCTATTAACTTGGTTAGGGGGAGTATTTATTGAATATTTGGTGTATTTCTAAGCTTCTCATAGTTGACAGGGGGAGTATGTACTGCAACAACTCAGGGGGAGCGTGTTTCTTCTTTGACATTGACGTCAAAGGGGGAGAAAGTACAGTGGTATAGTTGCATGTTTTTTCAAGGGGTTTCCATCAATGCCAAAGAGGAAGATTGTTGGCATGTTTTCAAATAGAAGGCAGTATATTTGGTTGTCATTGATGGCAAGCTCAGCCCGATGATGATGAACAAAGAGAAAGTGACAAGACCAACAATGCAACTACAGAAGGCAATGTATTTGTTTGTCAATGATGGCAAGCTCAACCTGATGATGATGAACAACAGAAAGTGGAAAGACCAGTAGTGCAATGATGATTGCATGGCAGAAAATCCCAAAATTAGAAAGATTAGAGCATGTCAAAGACTCCATTTCGGAGTTTCGCAGACCAGGAAATTAGAGTTTCAGATACCGGGAGTTGGAAGTGTAGAAACACTTCACCACAGGAGTCTCGAAGTCATGAAATGCGAAATACCGAAATCATGAAATAGGCACACTCCATTTTGGAGTTTTGCAGAACAGAAAATTGAAGTTTCGGATACCGAGAGTTGGAAGTTTAGAAATACTTCACCACAGGAGTCCCGAAGTCGCGAAATGTGAAATCCGAAAATCTCGAAATAGACACACTCCATTTCGGAGTTTCGCAGACCAAAAAATCATAGTTTCAGATACCGAGAGTTGGAAGTGTAGAAACACTTCACCAAAGGAGTCTCGAAGTCACGAAATGTGAAACGCCGAAATCATGAATCAGGCACAACGAAGACTTGTGAATTTGTGAAATAATCCTAGCCATCGGATCAAGGATTGATCTGAACCGTTGATCAAACACGACGAAGACCTATGAAGTTTCGAATTCATGATAAGATCTGGACCGTTGGGGCCATAGGACACATGGCAAAAGATCATCATTTCGCTGACTGGAAAGTCAAAGGAACAGGGTTCCCTAACCTCTCAAACTTGCGACATGCGAAATCGCGAAATGCTAAAATGCGAAATTGCAACATGGAGTTTCAGAGTTTCGGGGATCGTAACATGGAGTGTCAAGATATCTCATCACAAGAATTGCCAAAATCATGAAATGCCAAAATGCGAAATTGTGACATGGAGTTTCGAGGATCGCAACATGGAGTTTCAGAAATTCGCGATATGCAAAATCGTGAAATGGTGAAAGGGACTATTGTAAGTCTCGAAGACTCGAAGGGAAAAATGTCGAAATCCCGTCAGTTGTTCAATTAGGAAAAGAAGGGATCAGATTATGAAGTTTTTGTGGACCGTTGATCTGGATACATTTCAGGGATCACAACTTGGAGAGTTGAGATGCTTCGCAACAGGAATTTGCGAAATGCAAAATCGTAAATTGCCGAAATACTAAATACAAAAGAAATTTTGTTTCTTGTAATCCAACGGTGCAGGTGAATTTGAATATGATCGGAGGGATACTGTTTCACCTCACAGTTAATTGATCAGTTACGATTTAGTTAACTAAATTGATTCATTATTCTTGATCGGTTGGTGACTCAGTTGCAGAGATGTGTGTGAATAAAAGAATATATGAGACGACTGTGAAAAGTTGGTTGTTTTGACTAAAAAATGAGTTGAATTGTAGAAAGGTAAAACTACAGTATGCGTAGTGTGAAGAAAGCTCAGAGATAAGGAGCAGAACCTAAACAGAAGAGAAAAGGGGAAGAGAGCAGAATATGCACATATCAAAAGGCATGAGAAGGACAGAGAAAGAACAGATAGAAAGAGACAACAAGTCATGTATGAACAGAGCAGAAGAATAGTGTAGCAGAGAAGAGTTGAAGAACAATGAAGAAGTGGTAAGAATTGGTTTTTCAGTGTTGTTGGTTATTCAATCATTTATTTGTAATAAGGGTGGTAGGGAGGTGCTAGGGAGGACTGTTGTCCTCATAGGTTCAAGTGGGTGCTTGAACACAGGAAGTTGTAGCTTCCATCCGGTTGTAGCCAGAGAAACCAGGGTGGCAGGGTGGTGCAAGGGAGAACAAGTGTTCTCTGTTATACAAGTTGGAGCTTGTGTAACTAGAAGTTGGTGCTTCCTTCTTGTGGGTGCTAGAGAAACCAAAGAGTTGGTGCTCTCAAACAAGTTGGAGCTTGTAAAATGGAGGTAGTAGCCTCACATTGAGTTGGTTCTCAATTATATATGATGTACATAACTTAAAAGACTGCCTATCATTTCGAAGAAGAAGAGGTTTTCTCCCTTTATGGGTTTCCTCGTGAAAATCTGTCTCTGTGTATATTTTATGTGTGAGTGATGCTCATTATTTATGTTGTCCATATGTAGTATAATATTGATGGTCACTTGGAGAAAGATTAAAAATGTTTTTAATTGTTAAAATTGTTTAAGCATAGTAACAATTGATTCACCCCCCCCCTCTCAGTTGTCTTAGTAATTTCAACACTTTTCCATTCCTTTTAAAATGAAATTCATAATAATAGAACAAGGAATAATTAAAGGTCATCGGGAAAATGGTGGGCATATAATGAACGAAAAATGAAATTATGAACGGGAATGATATCTTTACTATTCTATTTTATAAAATATCATTTACTCAATTTCATGATCAACATTAATGTCCTATGCTAAAACCATATTGAATTTACCACTATTCATCAAGCCAATTATTTCCCAACTAGCATGACAAAAAAACCCCACCAACCAAATTTCGTTTGTCCCATAACCATTTCTTTTAAAAATTCAACATACAACAACCACGACATGGAAACTTTTAAATTGATCAATATCAAACCAAAGGGAAATCTTAGAACTGTCACACTTTGTAAGTTTGGTTTTCTTTCTTTTTTTAAACCATCGATTTCCTTTTAAACTAGTAAAGCGTTCTGTAGGAGACTGTCGAAAAACCAATTTTGGACTAAGTTATAGAAGTCGGTATGAAAGGCTAGGAAAAGAATCATAAATCCATCAACCGTGCATTATATAAAAAATTACACCATAACCCCAAAATAACTTCTGTGAAATCAAACTGTGTTCAAAACCCCAATGCGAGCTTAGTAGTCACTATTTCATCAAATCCACATTAGCTTCAAAGTTGAATGAATTACCTCATGGATAAATAACAAAATGAGCCATGATTTTGTGGGTTTAGTCAATCTTCCAGTAGTTGAGTCAAAACAATTAGACAAGGTTTCAAATCTGGGTTTAAATTCATTACTTTCTCATTCATATTGGATAGGGAAACAATACTGGAGAAAATAGAGTGGGCGTAAGGTTTGGAGTATGGAATGCAAGTGAAACAATAACAACCCATTCTAACATCAAAATTTCAAAGCAACATCAAGATGTAATACACCGACCTTCATAACTATGCAAATAATGGTAATAATAGTACGAAAGGACTATGCATCTTCCAAGGTGTAGGCATGAGGTGAGGGTACTATACAATAGTCGTGAAACTTGACTATTCTTTTCCATTTATAGAGAAAACCATTTAAAATCAATCATGAAAAATGAGCGAAATCGAACGTATTTACCCATAAACGTTTTCCAACAACGATACCATAGTAATACCAACATTTGCTCAAGGTGCAATACAACCATGCACTTCAAAATATAGAATGTCGAACAATATTTTCAGTTTGAATCACTTGAATTCCAAAACAAAAGAAACCCTAATTGAAATGTATTTTTAGAAGTCCAGAATGCTCACAAAAATTCCTGTAAACTTTGGAAAACAAACACATTATGCATGAAAACTCTAAGAGCCAACAAGACGATTTTATCTGGAGAAGATCCAACAATCCATGAATGAAGAGATAAAATCCACATACCTGAAAGAAGAATGCTAGAAAACTCCAGATCCCAATTAGTTTCCACCAAGGGTCGAGTACGATGGAGGCACTACTAACCAGAAAAACCAAAGCAAGTGCGAGAAGTATAGTGAAGGTGGTATCTTCGAGGTAGGGTAAGAAAAACGTGAAGTAAATGCAAGTCGTTTCCCATATTCTAAATTAAATTCCATCAACCACAACAAACTCTAGAGTGCACTTAGCCTCCAAAAACCATCTCTAACATATGTCAACCATACTTTAAACATTTGCCAAAAAAAAACTAGTCATCAATAGTCGGGCTCAAGGTCGATGCATGATCTAAAATCTATTATATGCTCATCAATACTTAGCATCGAAATAAATATGACCCACATATCCTACTAGTGGAGGATTACCATATAACAATCGATTTCCAAAATATACCATAAGTTTGCATGTAGCATGCACTTAGTATTTGAATAACATATCAAAATCTAGGTGTAGAAAGTGTAAACTGTCTAATGAAATAAACATTCATTTCCCTTAAAATCAAATTGCTAACACACCCAACATCCATTAATTGCAAATAGAACTAGGTTTGGACCTTTTATTTTCATTTTCAAGCTTTGAAATTCTTATTGTAAGGTAATCATGAGTGCCATAGTGGTGGTCTAGAGTGATCTGGACAGACACCATCAGTTATAGGAGTTAACCACCACCTAGTCTAAGTCAACTAGCCTCTTAGTACTCAGTTAACTAACTAAAAGCATCAGTAATGCACCACTCTGGTGATAATCCCAAGGACAATGCACATTAGCAATGATGATCCCAATGTTGCATGGTGATGGAACCAATGTGGGATCAATACTCCACTCGACTGATCCAACTGAAGTGTGAATTGAAGAGAATATTCCCCGAGAATGTAGAAAAATGAATATTCTGCCTAAAATGTAGGAGACTGGATAATGATGAATAAACATAGGGAAAACCTTAGGAAAAATAAATCCTAGGTGTGTGTGAAGTATCTCCAACATGTTACAATCTTCTACCTCTTCAATATGAGGATGAATAGAGGGTTTGACAACAATATCATCTTTATCAAATAATTTTTCTAGAGGTACCAACCTGTTGGCAACCACTCATGATTTTTGATATTTAACACGATGGAAAGAGATTACACTTTTGTGTAGCTGCCATCACCTCGAATCTGTAAACATTTTTATGAGTTTCAAAATGATTGTTAGATTAAAGCTTACCTTATTAAATTTTTTATTGTTTGCAATTTCATTTGTTTTATTTTTTAATTCATGACTATAAGCATGAAATAATCATAAAACTTGGTTTGGTTTAAAGATTTTGGGCCTTAGAAATATCTTTTTGAAAAACCACCCATATGTAATTAAAATGCAAATCTTATGAAATGGTTGATTGATCCATTTTTGATTTTTTGTTTTAATATGGTTGTTGTGAATTCAATGGTTCGATAGTTCATTTTCGAATTGTTTTGATACATGAAAACTTTGGTTAATTATTTGATATTCTTTTCATGAGTTTAATGGTTGTATCAACATTCATGCCAATGAGTACAGACCTATTGTACTCGCGTTTTCACCTTACCTTGCTGGCTCAAAATATTAATGAAGCTATTCATTATCTGCATAGGGTTTTGTACTCTGTAGTTTTTGGCACTCATCATGAGAGATGGTAAGGAATACAATGAACCCTTTGGTTTTTGTTCCCACTTTTCGAGTTATGATAACCCCCAGGCTATGCTATTTTCATGCTTCCGATCTCCATTTAGAACTATTTATGTTGCTCTCACATTGGGAATCTAAAGTTATTCTGAGTGATTTCTGTTGCATCCTTGTTATAGTGGTCATGGAACCCATCATTCGCATAGAGACAAACAGATGCCAAGACTTACTATCCAATGACGATGCTATCGATGACCTAAAGGGTCATGGCTGGGATGTATTCCTCAAAAAATTCAAGGGTTATCATATTTAGGTGGAAAACTATTTCGCACAAACCTTTGATGGTTTCAGAGCTAAGATTGGAGACATACAATTAGAATTCATAGAAGACTTCGTCAATAAAGAAATAGAGCTCCCATCAAAGGGAAAGAGATGGTTTAAAAATGCCAGGATAGAAGAAGCCTTGTGGAATTTGTTTATGACCTTCTGTAAAAATTCTTGTTGCATAAAAGGTATTCCTATCACTTTGTTAAAACTGAGATGGCATAATTTACTGTTAATTCTGAAGCAATTTTTTACGTGCAAAGGTTGATACGGCCTGGTATTTCTATACCATATCCGTTTTATTATGAATTTCATAGGTTTCGATTTATATATGCCCTTTGTTGATACTAAGAGGGGGGTGAATCAGTATCAAGTACAATTTAAAACATTTTTCAACTTATCCTTAAACCATTCAACTATATCCAATGAGCAATGAACAATAGTATAAGAGTTACACTAATACACCATAATACACCATGCACAATATATGAGAAATAATCAATAGTTATTGTTCAAG
>JZKD02S1718871.1:24685-40010 GCA_000966675.3 Picea glauca
GTAATTTCATTGTAAATCTAGACCATTCATTATAAGGTCACAGATCTAACGGTAGAGATTATGTTAGGGTTTTTTTCCCTAGAAGGCAACCCTCTTTTATGAGGGAAATGTATTGAGGCTATGGTTGATGGCGAATATTGTATTTTGAGATAGGAGACTGTGAGAGAAAGAAGAGGAAGTTACAACGGGTTCACTGTAGGTTGTATCCCTTCATATGTTGGATAATAATAAAGGAAGAACCTGGCAATTTCTCTCGTGGACGTAGCCCACACTGGGTGAACCACGTAAATCTCCGTCTCTATTGTATTGTGTATCTTCTGTGTTTTTTTTCCGCATTTGTTTTATTTTATTGCTCCATGGTCCTGTTTTTCTAACAAATAAGAGAAAAAAACCATGCATTATAAAAGAGGCAAAGTATTTTTACAAATAAACATTAGGAAATGAATGTGAAATGCAAAAAAATTAAGTTTCTAAATTTGAAATGAAAATGAAATTTAGAAATTGACATGTTGTGGACAATTAAATCTTTCCTTTGAATTGGTAAGAAACAAATTATACTTGGATTTACATAGTAAAATTGATGTCCAAAGGGAAATAATTGGGAATAATGATTAATCCCCAGAAATTAGTAAATACATGCTTGTAATTAGGAGACTAGTAGATTCTATTAAACACACGGTTTTACCATGAATGATTTTTACTTCCAAGAAACGTAAATATTCTCGAAAACAAAGTAATCAAATAAATAACATAAATTTATAAATGAAAATGTGCAAATTCTATGTTTTCTGGGCAAAGTTGAGAAAATGGTAAATTCGGTAAATACTGGTGAAAATTCCTAATTTACCATCTCAATACTCTAATATTTGAATTATAAGGTTGCAAACTAGAAATTCTTAGCATGGTGTGCAAATAATGGAGATTGGAAATTTCTCCCTTTTGCGTAAAAGTTTTTAATTGCACAAAATTTCATAGTTATGAAATTCATACTTTTCCCATGCAATTAAGAACTCTTGAAGAAATTTTATTAATGGAGTATTTTCATTTATCATCATTCAAATATCTTGATTTTATAAATCCTTGTAATTTCTCAACATAGGAATATGTGAATAAATACATATTTTTTTTTATTATATTTTTCATTACGTGAGAACATCAAGAAGAGAGCTAAGTTTCATAGTGTGATGGCCAATGGATTTAAAACAATACAAAATTAAAACATTAACTTATTCCCACTTGTGATTGGCTATCAGAGTTGATCATTCAAAGGTTTGAGACGGGAGCATTTGAGCAAATTTTGAAGCCATATGAGGGATGACATGATTGTTATGAAATTTAAATATAGTATAAGATTTACCCTTACCTTCATATGATTGGACATTGGAGTAATGAGAAGGGAGTTAATGCACATATTGCAATGGCCTATAATATATGTATATTTTTAATGATTAAGTACTATAATATTTCATAATATCATGTACATACATTTTGGAGTTTACCATCGGATATATGGGATGAGAAAGCATGATTTGACTCTGAATACCTCGGAGCAAAGGTATAACACTATTTTAATTATATTATAATATATTACCTTTCTCTTCCATGGTTATTGGTGGTCAGAGTGTTGAGAGGAATACACGTATTCCAAGCCCGAATGGATATAATTTTTTATATTATAATAATATAGCACAAACACCAAAACCTTTTTGAGTTGAATTTCAGAGTTGCCCATTCAAAATTAATGGAAGGGATATTTCAAATAGATAGTGAAGCCATCAGAGCGATGAAATGAGTATTTAAAAGGGCCCCATAAATACACGAATATTGCACGTGAAGGAAGCATGAATTTCATGAAATACAATAAAATATTCAATACATTTAATCACTTTTCTCTCCCAATAAATAAATATTAAATTATGTGAGGATTACAATGTGAATTCATAAGCCATGTTCTTTGATTATAATGTTAATCAAGGATTATAACCATAAGTATATTACTCTATAATTTAATTGTATTAGAACATAATACAATTTATGTTAAAATATAATTAATTGGATTATGAGTTAATCATTACAAAAATGGTACTTAAGTAAATTATTGGGATAAGTAAATATGTGTTTATAGGGGTTAATAATTAATTATCCCTAATGAGGATTTAATAAACAAATACCGAGAAGTGATATTCTAGGAAGGTGTTTATTTAAGTACCCTAAATCAACTTATGGGAAATGGACAAATGTCATCCTCTGGCTGAGTGAACCTATGCACCTAATGGTGACATGGAGAGTCATAATGGGTCCATGTGTCAAGTGGATATTGAGCCACATGCCATGTCAAGAGATGAATTATTGATGTCATGGATGACATGGCTTGCCAATGACAACTAGGATTCCCTTAGGATGATATATGTTGATCATTAATAGGTTGACATGTTGAGTGGGGTCTAGTAGGATAGGTAAACCTTAGGCACCGAATGGATCTTAATCATTGGTCATGAGATCTTGAGTGCATCAAGATCGTCCATCGAGGAGAAAGGAATATTCCTTGATACCTTGGGTTCGGGATAGTGAGACTGTCCAAACTGCTCAAACTCCAAATGTATGGAATCGAGAGGGAATATTCCTCGATACCATATTCATCGGAGGTAAGCATAGAGTGCACAGGGAGAAGGACCGAGTGAAGATGTTTGTAGGCCTGCGTGGATTGGGGTTCCATTGTGGCAAGGTAATATAGTGCCACGTCAGATCCAGGGTGTCACCACATCAATTGGAGTGAACAATGAGATGTCATGTGGATACCACATGGAAGTAAGAGATATGTTTCATATTTAAACCTGAGAACTTGGGAATGTCACAACTTCCATTCTAGAGATCCGTTTTGTGAAAATTTGTTGCCGTTGGAAATATCTTGATGAGCATAAAACAATGGAGCTATGAAAGGGATGAAGTAAGATAGTTTAGAAAAAGAAAAAATTTAATATCCCATCCCTTAAAAGAAACTCAAGGGGTTGGGTGCATTACATTTCACCAATATAGAAATATATACTCCAAAATAATTACCTTAAACAAGGTATGCCAATAATGAGTTTTCACTCCACCTAGTTCACCTTTCTTTATTAGGATATTCTTTATGTTTGAAGAAAATCTAGTGGGAAATTCAATTTTTTCAATAACCTCTTTTACATACTTGCTTTACTGTTTTGTCAATAACCATGGAAGGGTGCTTATATTTTTGTCTCCATCTCTATTTGAGTGAATCAAACTTTGCATTGCACGATTGGCCTCCTTAATGTCATTACAACTCTTGAAATGTTTTTCTTTGTCACTCCTTCCATCTAAGATTCTCCATAATGTTTCTGTTACATTCTTCGCGATGTGCATTGTATCAAATAAATGAATAATTTCTAGGTTCTCATAGTAGGGGAGCCTACTAAATTGTATAGGATAACTTTTAATTTCTTGTGTAAGTGCCCCATTATTAATTCATTCATGACGATCTTCAAGGTGAAGCATATAAATTAAATATATTACAACAATACTTGTCAATTAGTACAATGAACAAAATGAAATAAAAATATAAAATATTCTAGACATTTCATGTATGATATATATATGATTTGATCCATACCTTGATAATTTCTATTATATTTCAACTTCCATAGACGAGGTGTCATTCTCTATGGTTTTAACCCAGTCTCTTCTTTCCCATTGAAAAAATATTTTTTGGTACTTCAATACGGTTCTTAGAGAGGAAGTTCCTATACTCATCAAACAATACCTCCTTTCCTAAAATTCTTGAATGTCAATATTTCATCTTAGGAACACAAATTGGACATGCAAATTTACCCTTTGTTTGAAGACCTGAAGGAGATGGATTGAATTTAATATCAATTATTCGAAGTACGTTTAATGAAGGTATTATATAAAAAACATGCATGATACAAAATTCATAAAATTAAACACTATTAAAGTGCAGTGTAATGTTATAACACACCACATAATTGTGTTGGACCTTGGGCATCGTGAATTGTCCATACAAGATTTGCATGGAATTGAAATTCCCTTTGTGCACCTACTGGTATAGAGATATCATACATAGTGATTCCCTTCCGTAACTCTAGTAACTTGTTGATAAGAGGCTCAATATATACATTCATATATTTTACTTGGTACTTACCTAATTGATTGAACATACAGTACATGATTACTACATATATGAGTAAATAAAAAAAACATCAAACATAATTATAAGACATAATTGAACATATATGAGTAAAAAAAAATATAATACATAATTTTGAAACAAACAAGACAAATGAGATGTTACCGTGTTAAAAAAATTTATTCTAAACAAATACTTGGAACAATCATTGGCAACATTGTGTGCTCCCTCTTTATTGACATCCATGGAGGAATGTTATTGTTGAGAACAAAAAAATGCCACACCGAGTAAGTAGATTTGATCTCTCCAAATGGATTGACACTGTCAGCTACCAATGAAAACCTAAGATTACGAGGTTCAACTTTAAAATGTGGCCATATTTCCTTTATATTCTTAAATGCAGATCCATTTGCAGGAATTCAAAGAACACCATCTTTAATTTTTTTCTTTTCATGGTAATCTATAAAATGTCCTATGCTTTTGCACTTTAAAAATTGCCACAAACGTGGAATTATTTGAATATAACAAAGAACCTTGCGAGACACCTTTTTTGTTACTTGATCATTTCGATATCTACTAATTTGAAATTTCGGGAATTCTTCTTTCAACACATGCTATCCATAATATAGAATATGATCTCTAGGACATGCATGAATATATTGATATTCCATTCCAATATCTTTCATAATGGCACGCAAATATTGGTATGTGCGACATAAAACATTTGACGGTGGTTACAAAAATTCACCTAACAATCTACAACATAAAAAATCAATATTGGTTAATGTAAAGAATATTAATTGTACATGTTGCATCCAAATTTTACAGATGATCAACTAACAATGAAAATAGAGGAAAAAAGAAAACCTTTATTATCATGTACTAAATGTGACAAAATGTATTACATACCTTAGGAGTTGTGTGACACAAGTGTTTGACAAACCATTCATAAACTTTAAGTTCACTAGCAATAATATAGTAGAGATAAGACTTGTTTTGGAGACTTCATAAAGAGGTTGTGTTGCCTTCTCAAGTATAGGTATATCAAAAACTCCATCAAGCTAGTCGTCATCATCATCCATTCTAGCATTACCAAATGTCTCCTGGATCAATATATTTGTCCTATCTTCTTCAACTGTGTTATTAGCATCATCATCTTCTTCCATAGGATCATTAACTTGATCTTCAATATTCACTCCATGTTCCCAAACATGCACTTGTAAAACCACATATTCCTCCACGGAAAGTGCCCTAGGGTGTTGTTCCTTTATAATCACAAACAATCAAGTAATATTAGTGCAGATAACAAATATTAAAATGACACAAACGTTTACAAATATAATATAGGAAAACAAAGACAACGAAGACAAAGACAAAGACAAAAACAAAGACAACAAAGACAAAGACAAAAACAAAGACAAAAACAAAGACAACAAAGACAAAGACAAAGACACAGATAACTTAGGCTAGAGCGAGAAACAAAGACAACAAATCAATGATGAAGCTTGTGAAATTTATCAATATGTTTATGAATATGTTGAAAAAATATAGGAAAAATGTTACTTTTCTTGACATATTGTAGAAAGAGAGACTCTTTCTTAGATATATATTCACAACTAGAAGAAAAAACATATTCTTATTTCACCTTCATCATTATGTCATATCATTTCTTGATTTCACTTGGAGACCACAAGTGTTAAGTTGATGGAAACCTCCCCCGACCCAAGTTGGAGACCATGGTTTAATTTATAAGGAGTTGAGAGCTGAGGGATTAGTGTTTAATGCATTAGTAGACCAATGGTTAGGGGTTAAGGGGTTAGGGTTTAAGCTGGGTTAATTAGGGGTCATAGATAGGGGTAATTAATGGTTTAGGGGCTTATAAGGGGTCAAGGGCTAAGTGCTTACGGGTTAATAGGTTATTGTCCGTCCAAGGGATAGGGGTACTTATGAGTTGGTATTCTATATAGAGAATCCTACTTAGTCGGTGAGAGTGAGAAACAAAGACAAAAAATCAATGATGAATCTTGTGTAATTTATCAAGATATTTTTATGAATATGATGAAAAAATGTAGGAAACATGTTACTTTTCTTGATATGTAGAAAGAGAGACACTTTGTGAGATATATAGTCACAACTAGCAAAAACAACATATTATTATTTTTCCTTCATCATTATGTCATATTATTTATTAATTTTACTTGGAGATCACAAGTGTTAAGTGGATGGCGACTTCCCCCAGCCCAACTTGGAGACCATGGTTTAATTTATAATGGGTTGAGAGCTGAGGGATTAGGGGTTAACACATTAGTGGTACAAGGTTTAGGGGTTAGGGGATAAGGGCTTAGGGTTTAAGCTAGGGTAGTTAGGGGTTAGAGATAGGGGTACTTAATGATTTAGGGGTTTATAAGGGGTCAAGCACTAAGGAATTAGGGGCTAACAAGTTATTGGCCATCCAAGGGTCAAGGGTACTTAGGATTTTGTATTCTATAAGGAGAAGCCAAATTAATCGATGAGATAAAGAAACAAAGACAACAAATCAATGATGAAGCTTGCGAAATTTATCAATATGTTGAAAAAATATAGGAAAAATGTTACTTTTCTTGACATGTAGAGAGAGAGACACTTTGTGAGATATATAGTCACAACCAACAAAAACAATGTATTATTATTTCACCTTCATCAATATGTCATATTCTTTCTTGATTTCACTTGGAGACCACAAGTTTGAAGTGGATGGAAATTTCCCTCGCCCTAACTTGGAGATCAAGGTTTAAGTTATAAGGGGTTGAGAGCTGAGGGATTAGGGGTTAACACATTAGTGTTCTAAGGGTTAGGGGTTAGGGGTTAAGGGGTTAGAGTTTAACCTGGGGTAATGAGGGGTCAAGGATATGGGTACTTAATGGTTTAGGGGTTTATAAGGGGTCAAGGTCTAAGGGATTAGGGGTTAACAGGTTATTGGTTGTCCAAGGGTCAGGGGTGCTTAGGAGTTTGTATTCTATATGGAACATCTAGCTTAGTCGGTGAGAGAGAGAAAAAAAGACAACAAATCAATGATGAAGCTTGTGCAATTTATCAAGATGTTTATGAATATGTTGAAAAAATATAGGAAACATGCTATTTTTTTTGACATGTAGAAAGAGAGACACTTTGTGAGATATATAGTCACAAAAAAAATGACATATTCGTATTTCGCCTTCATCATTATGCCATATTATTTCTTTATTTCACTTGGAGACCACAAGTCTTAAGTGGATGACAACTTCCCCCAACCCAACTTGGAGACCATGATTTAATTTATAAGGGATTGAGAGCTAAGGGATTAGGGGTTAACGCATTAGTGATGCAAGGGTTAGGGATTAAGGGGTAATTAGGGGTCAAGGTTAGGGGTACTTAATGGTTTAGGGGTTTATAAGGGGTCAAGGGCTAAGGGATTCGGGTTAACAGGTTATTGGCCATTCGAGGGTTAGGGTTTTTTATGAGTTGGTATTCTATATGGAGAAATTAGATTAGGTGAAAGAGAGAAACAAATATAACAAATAAATGATGAAGTTTGTGCAATTGATCAAGATGTTTATGAATATGTTGAAAAAATATAGGAAAAATATTACTTTTCTTGACATGTAGAAAGAGAGACACTTTGTGAGATAGATAATCGAAAAAAGAAAAAAAAACAACCTAGTCTTATTTATCCTTCATCATTATGTCATATTCTTCCTTGATTTCACTTGGTGACGACGAATTTTAAGTTGATGGAAACTTTCCCACAACTTGGAGACCACGGTTTATAAGGGGTTGAGAGGTTATATATCCTTCTGATCCCTAACCCTTAACCCACCCCTAACCTATAAACCATTAACCCTAACCATTTAATCTGTAGTCCCTAAGCCCTCATACCCTATCCCCCTTACCCTTAACACCTTAACCTAATTTACCCTAAGCTCTTAAACCCCTAACCCCTAAGTCCTTAACCCCTAACCCCTAAGTCCTTAACCCCTAACCCATAAACCCTTCAAACCTAATGCCTTAACCAATAACCCCTAACCTCCTAAGCCCCTAAATTATTAACCACTAACTTGTCCTAACCTGTTAATCCATAACCCTGAACTCATTAAAACCTAAACCCCTAACCCTTAAAACCCCATTAACCTCTAAATCGCCTAGGACCTAAACCCCCTAAACCTACCTTAAAACATAACCTATTAACCCCTAACCCATTAACCAATGAGCCCTAATTTGGCCTTATTAACCCTTAAACTGCTAAAATCTTAACCCCTAACCCCTTACACCTTGTACCCCTAAAACTTAAGTCCCTTAACCTATAAACCCTACCTTAAACCCCTTAACCACTAAACCTGACCCTAAACCCTAATTAAAATTTACATCTTATGTCTACTTCTTCTCTTCTTAACTTACTCTGAATTTGTTGTGTACATAGAATATATCCATAAAGAAAAATTAATACATTTGACTCATTTGACTCCACCCTGTTGTAAACTAAGCCAATAGTGCTCATGTTGTAATTGTTTCGTAATACGAAAGACTTATTCGGGTATTAGGAACGGTTTGTTCCACCCTCACTATATATGCGTTTGTCTTTTGTTTGTTCCACATTTCTCTTGGTTTCTCATGGATGTATGCCTATATATGACTAAGTTTGAAAGTAGTTAACAAATTTAGAGTTGCACTAGAGTAGGAGTGTCACTCGCCGGTATCTTAGAACAGAGTATGGGTATGCTATAGGTGAAGAGATGTAGTTTAGATGAAGTAACCTTGGTGTTTCCAAGCAACCAAGTGATAAATTTCACAGTGGCGCACACACCCAAGAGGTACACAATTGCAATATTCAACTAGGCACACTGATGGGATGTGACAATACCCATGATATAAGATAAATCCTCAAGAATTCTTAGTTTCTTGTGTAATTCCCCTAATACTAAATCCAATAATTAAATTTTTTTGATACCAATTAATTCAAATGCATGCATGCTAAAAACACCCATGCAACTAACAAATTTTTTAAAATATGAATGCAACTAAATTAACATTTACACGGTAGCATATAAATGCTTAAAACTAAGAATTTATGCACAAAAAATAAATCCCATAAATAGGAATAGAAAAACATAAATAAAAACACTTGTCTTTTATCAACAAATGTGCAACTAGATGCATAGGACGAACATTCCACCCAACCATAGATTTGTTGTTGCAAATATTAGTAGTAAATCACCCCCGAGATGGGGCTACAAATCCAGAAGAAAATCGTGTCTCTCTCTATCCACTCACAACCCAACACAACCCAAAGCAAGCTAATTTTTCTACAACTATCCCAACACACTTGCTCTCTTCTCCTCAACCTGCACAACCGAAGAAATGGGATCTCCCTTCACTGCACAAAATCTTTCAGGTATTCCTAGTTCCCTCTAGGGATCTAACAGAGGTTGGATATAAATTTCTCTTGTTGGGGACTCTAGGGATGTCAACTTGTCACACACCTGACCCCTAAAGTACCTTTTTAAGGGTTGGGGCATAAAAATTTCAGTTTTCTCAATCACCTCAAATCCTTGTAACTAGGTCCCATTGTCTTCGGTTTGATGAGGGTTTTCCAAGGACTATAAATTTTTCCAGATATGTGTTCTTGATTGAAAGTTATGTCCCTTCAAAGTTCTTAAGCCTTCATTGACTAAAATCTCTCACAACCACGTGGAACCCATGTGGCTCCTTATCACCCAACACTCCACATCAACATAGTATAGGAAAACTCTCCCAACCAGGAGCTGACATTTGTCAATCTCCTATAGGCCTACTAAATTAATTAATCATTAACATAGAAAAATCCCACACCTTACTAAATATACAAGGTAACTTAGGGTTATTAATATTAGTTAACGCCTAAGTATCCAGACTTCGACGAAAGTTCCTCGTCATGAATTTGTGAATAAACCCAATTCTCCAAACGCCAGAGTTCCAAAGAGGGTCCCACTCATTTAATTTCTTATGTTTAAAACATTATAACATGGGGAAGTGAGAGATTGGTCTGGGCCTTCGACCCTTTTTACTTATTTGTTCTATTTCTCCAACATCTCAGACTCACGGAGTCCCGGACTACTGTAGGGTCCACACTTACACGTGGTTGCACATTGAACGATGAGATAAGAACCAATTGATCGGGGCCTTTGGCCACTTTAACCATATCATCTCGGTATCCAACCTATCCTGAATTCCTGAGGTCCTTCCAAATATCTCTGGAATTCATCCCTATTGGAGCATACGTTCTAACACCCTAAGCCTCCTAGAGTTCCCAACTTTCGAACTCTTGGGGTCCCATTAGCCATTAGGTAAAGAAACTACACACCAAGGGGTGACATGTGGAAAATATGGAGATGACATGTGGCCCAATCGACGAGTGACAAGTGTCAAGTTCCATTTGGCACATAATGTTTGTGAAAAGAATGAATCAGGATGACATGTGGCATGCATAATATGGGTCCACGTCACCCTAGGTGATGTTAGCATGCCATGTCACTCCATGATGAAAGTCTCCGGGAACATCCTGCTTCTCCTACCAATATAATTTCTCGGAGCTCTGAAGTCCCGAAATACCTCCAGTTGACCTTCCAATATCCTCTATCCAATGGTCAAGATAGGTCCATGTGGATCCTTAGATATATGGCCTTCGTCGCTTCGCAACTTCGATGTTCAAGAGTTTTTCTGTTTAGTTTCCTTTTTAGTCCCGAAGTGGTCAACACCGGACTGACCATGGTATAGATCCAATGGTCAAAGAGAGATCCCGAAGTATCCTCGAATCGAAGGTCCTCGTCTATTTGTGATTTAGACATTCGGGGGTTCCGCCAGTTTAACACCCTTTTTCTCCCAGAGTGGTCAACGACGGAATGACCATGACGTAAATCCAATAGTTAGGGGAGATTTTGAATATCCTCATATTTACAGATCATGTTAATTTGAGACCGAGAAGTGGATTGAGGTTTAATAGGGGGATGAATCCCACGATAATGGGTAAATGACCACCAACTATTGGTCAACCGTCAAGTTACTGGTTCGACAGGTTGTCTTCAACGCATTTAGGACATTGCACTTTTCATTCACCCGAGAGCTTCGGACTCCCGGAGCCCCAAATAACTTAGTTCTTTTTTTAGTGTATCGAAGAGTTAAATGGTCCTAGTCCTATGGAACTTTGTCAAGCTCTAGAGGCTACACTCCGAACTCATTCTCCTCTTCGACCTTCAAAGTCCCGAGGTTCCGAAGGAGACCCATTTATATTATGCTAATTACAACTTAATTTAATTACTAATATTTATTAACCAAGCGACTTCATAGGTATGAAACTTTGATGGTTTTAACTCGTGAGGTCCATCACCCAAAACACTCTGGAGTCCCGAAGCTCCAAACTCCCAAAGGCCTAGCTCCTTTTGGGTATGATCCAATGACCCAAATCTATCCTTGCAGCCAGGTCAACAAATGTTGTGGATTCTTTTGTACTTTGTGTCTTTGCTTCCCTTCAACAAGGGATTTAAACCATGTTTTTCATAGGTTGCAACCTTTATTTGTATTCTACGAGTGTTATACCTTATGATCTTGCAAATACTTTGAATGAAGTGTGGGCACACTTCTTTCACTTCTCCTATAATTTAGAACTTTGAGAGTTCTTAACCTCTACACAACTTGCATAGGCTCTGTGCACCCTCACACTACCTCTCTTGAGCTTAACAAACCCTTTTTCCAGGAGACCCAAAACAACTGGAAGTATAGACATGCATACATGAAACTATGCCTATGGTCAACAAAATCACAGTTTATTTCCTTTAATTTGAGCCACTACAGGGGGCTCAAGAATTTACATGTACAAATCATGTTCAAACCATATAGTTACTTACTTGCTTAAATACAAAATAAAGAAAAATAAAGAAAACCAGTTTAATCATCAACCAAGCATGCATATCCCTGAAACATTCACATGATATTCAACCTTAATTTATAGTTACAGTTGAAGTTCATAGGGCATGATAGTACTTATCTATTACAAGTGGCATCCATCAAACTGACTCTGGGTGTTCACCTCTCCACCCAACTGTAGGATTAGAGGCATTCACTCTTATCACTTTGGCCATCCTCGTGCCAAGCCATGATATCACTAGGGGAAACTCCTGCAATTTCTCAGAGATTATCTGTTTCAAAAACTCTGTGATTTTTATCAGATTCTTCCTCGACATCAATCTCATGGCCCTCATCTCTGAGGAGTCCTCTTTTTGTTATCTCCTGTAACAAGATCAATTTAATCTCTCATTTCTTCTCTAAACTAGAGATTCTCACGCTCTTCCCTCTTTCTCTCAGCATATCCAGGTCGTACCTCCCCCTGTGGCATGGTCTCTTCTTGTATTCCTTCGTATGTATTCTTGCATGCCTTTTTCCTCCCTAGGAAGGAATCTGGAACTATCCTCTTCCTTCTATCCGAAGGAACTTGGGTCAATCTACGCCTACATGAAACTACACTCTGTTTTACTTCGGGATGGCAGTTTTCTGTCTCCTCAGCTAGACCCTCCATGCTTCCATTCATTGGGGTAGTTTATCTTTCAACCACCAGTCCTTTTCTCATTAACTAATTTTTCCTTGGGATGAGGATGAGGTTTATTATTTCAACAAATATAATTTGGGTCATTTTGACATAATGGACCCTCTCTACAATTTCCTCACTCTTTCCTCTAGTGATATCATGGCCAGTACTTCAAGGCTTCACCCCCACAATTAGTTATTGGAAATATAAACAATAATAAATTTTCATTGTTCACATGCCATAATATGGTAATCATAATTAATGATTAATTACAAGATGGGGGAAATAGGGATATTACAATCCCCTCCCCTTTAAAACGAACACTGTCCTCGATGTTATTTCTCAGTAACACCTATCATGCCTTTGTCATTCATCTGCTTCAAAAATATTGATCCTATTTCTTGGTCAGGTTCTTTCCCGACCCTTGGCCTTCATCACATGCCTTAAATAATTTTGGACAACAAGCATATTAATCACAATTTCATGTGAAAATATCTTACAGTTGTGCAAAATTCAAGAGGAAAGATTTCATAATCTAGCACAATAGTTATTTGTACAGTTTATGGATTTGCATCCATATGGGTATCTTATTATATTATCTCACTATTTTTCCTTTACATACCCATTGTGTGCATGATCCCAATCAATAGTTTATAAGAATTATCAAAGTCTCCTCTTCTCTGTGGTCACTCACCCTCTAGGCTGAGGCTTAGGAATCCCTTTCTCTGCCATACAATCCCTCAGGTGATCCATATTGCCTTGCCAAGGCTTTCTCACACATGAATATTTCTAAAGGATTTATTGATCCTTACAATCGAGGCATCCCTCAAACTTTCTTTGTCGAGGTGTCCCTCTGGCTTGTGTTACCACAACAAAACATATTCTAGGGCGATCATGGTTTACTGCAGGGTTCTCATGTCTCAATAGTAGCCTCTTTCATGCTTTCCAGCTTTGACAACCTTCATCTGTCCTTCCTAGACAAATATTTTTCATCTCACCTGTATCACAGGTATACATAAATTATGAGATATTATCATCGATTTCAAATTCATAATTTTCTTGCAAATATGTCACCCACAGATTTCCAAATTCCACATTTATTTTCAGATCTGTTCCGCATAAGAACCAGATTCACACGTATGGGAATTTCCTTCCCATAACAGTTTGTCTCAATAGGAAATTGGTGTTCCTTATGGGCTTACAAAATTTCCATATCCAAGACCCTTTTCTTCCTTCCAGTTAAGCATTCCCCAGCCAAACAAATTGTTAGTTTTCATGCACATTATATTTTAAAGATCATGCATACTAATAGTCCAAGTCATTTTCATCTATAAAAGGGTAAAGAGAAAAATGAAATACCATTATTTACATATGCATCCTTTCAACATACCAAATTTTCCAAATGCAATTCAAATATCAGTTGACTTTAATCAATGTGCCAATATTCATGGCCACATTCATACTCAATGTACCCTTACATTGGGTTCAAGTTTTCCATACTTATGAAAAACACTTTTCCATGGTGTGTTGGAGATAAACCAACCTATTCACCATAGGTTCAATCATTCTCATTCAGTCTTACAACAGAACTATGCTTCTTGCTACAGGCTGATCACGATCCCAAATCATCACATATGAAACTAAAAGTTTCTCTTGAATGCATCCAAGTATTCTTCCTTCATTAGTAACCAGAGTGTTAACACTCATGGCCACCCAAAATTCTCTTTTCTTTAACACCTCTACAATTCAAGTAGAGTATTGGAAGGTCCTCCTTCCTTAATGGGAAATACATTGTCTGCCCTCTTATGCAAACATGCACTTCCTCAATGCATTCCATGCAATGTGATAACTATGAACACCTTTATTCCCAATCTCCCTAGATGGGTCATTGTACCCATGGTACTCCTTATTGATGCATTTTATTGCAAGGATTATCAATGATCCTTGACTGGAATAGAATTCCTCTCTCTATTATTCATATTTGTATTTCCTAAATCTTACCATGCATGGGTAGTAATGGCATACAATAGCCACTCAAAATTATTCGCATATTAGTAAGATAATGAAATATTTTCATAATGGATTCTTACCAAATCCCTTCATACCTTATGCCATACAGACATGAACATTTTTATACTTGTTATGACTGCTATAAACCCTTTTTATTTTTATTTTTACCTCATCAATAGTGCTTCACGGGGCTCCCAAAGTCCCCTCACCAATATTTCAACAATAGCTTTCTTGCATTCATCCGCTGCTTTGAGGTTTTCTACCATTGGTAACCGTCTTTTCCAAGAGTTTCAATTTATTTCTACACATGAAATACATCACAATTATATTAGTTGTCATGTAAAATAAAAATGCATTTATCATAACATTCCAATCAATAAAGCAGTTTCAGATATGTCCTAGCATATCTTTATGCACTTCATCACATTATCCTTAATGGTTTCATGATTGCAACACAAACAATTGTCATTGTTTTTATAATCATACAATCATCATTACTATGGTGTCAAAATATTTATTTTCATCATCACATGAGTTTCGCATCCCAAAGAAAACATAATTTACAACAAGAAAGGAGTTAA
>JZKD02S1718871.1:87511-100256 GCA_000966675.3 Picea glauca
CAGAGTTTGTGCAGAGGAGGCAAGCTGTCTGGACACAGGAATTGGCGCATGCATTTGCTAATTTGTGTATGATAGTGTGAGACGATTGTATTGTACTGAGAGCTCTTGGATTAGAACTTTGTATGATATTGTTTCATGATTCATGATATACATAATATATGATAGTGGGGTTTTTAGCTTTACGCTTTCCCGGTAAAACTTATTGTGTTATGTGTTATTGATATTTCACTTTGTGCATTGTGGTTGTGTTGTGATCGTGGTTGTTTAAATTGCTTCCGCAATAATAGTAGAAGCGATTTTGTATTTAACAAGTTGCGGTAATTGTTAGATCAGGAGAATCGCAGGAATACATTAATTTGTATCGTAATTTCTACAATGGCCACCCACCTGTTCCAAATTCCAATTGGCTCATCTTGACAATTTTCAGTTCAACATGTTTCTCTGTAATGGGGAAATTTATTGTAATTGTGGGTTCTACACTTCCAGGGTTGTCCTGAATCCCTACAAAACATTCAAGTGGATAATGGTGGTCGTCCACCTATTCCAAGTGGCTTATTTTGGAAGTTTTCATGTCAATACATATTTTTGTACTTCCAGGGTCATTTTGGGGCCCTAAACAATGTTTTATTGGCTTTTCATAGTATTGTTGTATTTCGTTGTTTTTGGAAATATTTATGTATATTTCATTGTAATATCTCTAGTTTCATTTCATTTTGAAAATAATCCGGATCATATCTAGACTGATAACTACTAGTAAAGAAGAATATACTAGGTGATCGAATCGTATTGATTGAGAATTAATTCACCTTGTAAGAGTATTACGTTCAACAATTTGGGAAGGAGTTCACATGTACTATTCATTAGTTGCTCAATGAATGTGGGGATATCTAGAATAATGAAGAGATTTCTACCATTCATAGTAGAGGAATGTTAGGATAGGTGTGTCATGCACCTTGTAGTCATGTAGTGGAGCAATAAATAAGTGTTGAGAAATAGTAGGGAATAAATGTTGAGTAGTGGGAAGGAATAAACATAGATTACTAGTAAGCAATGAATGCTAAGCAACAATAGTTGGCCAATTAATTGCTACATGTTTCTAGCATGTAGAATTGGAAAATCATAAATTGTTTATGTTTTTGTGATGCCTATTTATTGAGTTTTAGGGTTGGATGAAAACAATGTGTGAGCTTTAACATAGTATTATGATGTTGAAATTACTTTGGAATCCTTATGCTACTATTGAACACTCTTGTTGAGAGCATGAGACTTTGTAATGTATTCTAACCATTTAGTTGCAGAATAATATATTGAACATGATTTAGAGTGGGGTTTTTCTCCTAGAAGTGTTTTCTCTAGGAAATTGTTGTCTAATGGTTGTATGCTTATGTGTTGTTTATTACTGCAATTATGTTCATTTAATTTTTGCACATTCTTATCTCATTTATTAGTCACATAGGAAGTGTATTTCCACTTCTTCTTCCTTTAATTTAGCACCAAATCTTAATCACCTTGGATCCAAGGTGTTAGGGACATGTTTCTTTTATCTAATCTTGGTTTGAGTGGGAGCTTGCGCAAGATGAAATCTTGTCGCAAGGAAATGACAATAACGTCTAGATTAGAAATGGAGAAGTTTAATGGAACTAACTTTGAACTATGAAATCTTAAGATGCAGGATATTCTCGTAAATCAATATCTATTGGTTGTAGTATTTGGAACCAAACTCTTTTTGTATGAAAGATGAAGAGTGGGTGGTGTTGGAGAAAAAAGTGAGAACCCTTATTAGACTTTGTTTGGTCAATTTGGTATTATTGATTGTTTTCAAAGAAAAAACTGTTGCAACTCTCTAGATGAATTTGGGTTATTTGTATTAGGCTAAATCCTTGGTTGTTAAACTTTTTTTGTAGAAAAAAATGTTTTCCTTGAGAGTGGATGATGTTGATTCTATAATTAAGCTCTTGAATTCATTTAATACTATTATGACCTAGTTTATCTTAGTTGGAGTAAAGATGAATGAGGAGGATCGATGTATGACCCTTTTATGTTCTTTTCTAGATTCGTGGGACAACCTGGTAATGGCCATTGGAAGCATTGTCAATATATTGGTGTTTGATGAGGTTATTCTTTCTTTTCTCTCAGAGGAGGTGAGGTAGAAATATTTTGAATACACCAATGAGGATTTGGTTGTTCATGAAGGAAAAATGGAGAAATGAAACAAGAGAGAAAAGGGTATATCCATATTCCATGGGAGACATAAGTTTCTACTATCTGAAGTTGGGACACTTTGATTACTAGTGTTATCAAGGGAAAGGAAAGATAAAATATCATGCACATGAAACATATGGAAGAGTCTACATCACAGAAGAAAACAAGGGAAATAAAATATAAAGAGTGTGTCTTTATCTCAACTCTCACATGTACCATCACTCAAGGAAGTGATATTTGGCTAGTGGACAGTGTTGCTTCCAAGAACATGAACGAGTTCCTAAATTCTCTTACAAATTTGGCAGAAAAGATTTCATCCCTTTAGGTGGAACTTGGAGATGATTCCAAGTATGCAGTAAAAGGAGTAGGAGAAGCCTCATGTCGGCTTGATTTAGGTAAATTTATTTTAATAAAGGATGTATTGGTTGTAAAAGGTTTACATAAGAACATTCTCTCTATATTTGCTTTAGAATATCAAGGATTCATAGTAGCTTTTGTTGATGGCCACGCCCTTCTATGGCTTAAGGGTTCAAGTATAGATTCAACTACCATGTTTGGTTTCTGAGAGGGAGGATTGTATAAATTAAAGGGGCACCCAAAACAATCCCTTGTACACAACAATATTATCTCTAGTGAGCTATGGCACCAAAGAGTTTCTCACCTCAACTATAAATCCTTGCCAATTTTGGGCAAGATAGTTACAGGTCTACCAGATATGTAGGTGGAGAATGATGGAGTATGCAAAGGATGTGCACTTGGAAAGAATGCCAAGGAAAGTTTTCCAAGTAGGGACAATAGGTCCAAGGGGATATTGGTCATTATACATTCATATGTATGCAAAAAATGAGAGTACCATCTCTATGCATTTTTTTTTATTATGTCACTTTTATTGATGATTTCTCACGTCAAACATGGATGTATTTCTTGAAAGAAAAAGATGACAATTTTAATAAGTTTCAAGAATTCAAGGCTTTAGTAGAAAAACTCTCTGGAAGAAAGATTAAATTTTTGAGGTCATATGATGGAGGTGAATACACCTCAAATGAGTTCAAGGACTTTTGTAGAGAAGGAGGGATTAAGAGGGAGTTGTCAACTCCATACAACCTCCAACATAATGGGGTTGCAGAAAGAAATAACAAATCAAGTGTAGAAGAAACTAAAGCAATGATCCATCACCATAACTTACCCATGTATCTATGGGAAGAATCATTTAGTATAAATGTATATGTATAGAACATAAGTCCTCATAAGATATTTGAGAGAAAGACACCAGAATAAGTCTTCACCAGAAAGAAACCATAAGTCAGCCACTTGAGGATTTTTGGTTGCGCAGTGTACATAAATGTTCCCAAGGAAAAGATAACAAAAGTAGAGCCTTCAGGAAAGAAGGGCACATCGTTGGATATAGTGAGACTTCCAAAGCTTATAAAATATACATCCCTTGAAAAATATAGATTGATATTAGCAGGGATGTCACCTTTGATGAAGAAGCATCCTTCAGGAAATCTAGAGAGTCTTACATGGATAAGGACAGAGAGGAGCAAGAGGCTCCAAAGGATGTAGAGATGATAGACTCTATTCCATAAGAACATATCCCAGAATATCAGAATGAGATAGTAGAGCTAGAGATATCGGTAGATGCACCCAAGAGACCAACATGTCTCCAGAACACTTTGCAGGAAGAAAATAAACATGCAGCTCCCAGTGAATCCTTTAGAGAGAGAAAGAGAACATGTAAGTTTTCCATCTATGCGGCCCTGATGAGTAAGATAATTGATTGAAAACCTTCCACTTATGAGGAATATGCAAAACAACAAGTGTGGAAGGATGTTATGATGGAAGAGTACCAATCCATCATGAAGAATGATGTGTAGGAAGTGGTTTCGAGACTAGAAGGGAAGTCAGTGGTGGATTCCAAGTGGATCTACAAGATCAAACATGTTGCAGATGGCAGCATAAAGAAGTACAAAGCTATATTTAGCTAGAGGATTATCCCAGAAAGAGGGAGAATATTATGACGAGACATTTTCTTCAGTATCTAGGTACACTTATATTAGATCTATTATTTCTATTGCTTCTATTATGGGTTGGAAATTAGACCAGATGGATGCAAATACTGCTTTCTTGAATGGTGTAATTGAGGAAGAAGTGTACATAGATAATCCATAAGGTTTTGTAATCTATGGGAAGGAGTTCCGTGTTTTTAAATTGAAGAAAGATTTGTACAAGCTTAAGCAGGCACCCAAGGCATGATATGCCAGAATAGACAGTTATTTGATGAGCTTGAGGTTTACCAAGAGCGATGTAGATTCCAACTTTTAATATAAGGTTGAAGATGATTTCCCCTTGATATTGGTACTATATATGGATGAATTATTTATTAGAGGGGATGAGAAGCTCATAGATGGGTGCAAGAGGGAGATCACTTCAGAGTTTGAAATGAAGGATCTGGGGTTGATTCACTATTTCTTGGGATTATAGGTGTAGTAGAGACCATATGACATCTTCATTAGTCAAATAAAGTATACAATTGAGATCCTACAAATATTTAGGATGATGGACTACAAGTCAATGAACACACCTATGGTTATGAATTTGAATCTCTTGAGAAATTCTTCTTGAGATTTGGTTGATCCCATGATGTACAAACAATTGATCATATCCTTGATGTACATGGTTAACACTAGGCCAGATATATGCTTTGGAGTGAAAAAATTGAGTTAGTACATGGTTGAACTTAGACATGTACATTTGGTATAAACAAAGCATGTATTGAGATATCTACATGGTATGGTTGGATATGGACTCATATATGTCTTGGACGATGAAGTAAATCTACAAGCTTATATAAAATTTGACTGGGAGGGGAGTGCAGTGGATAGGAAAATCACATTAGTATATTGTTTTGGTTTGGGATTAAGTATGATCTCATGGTTGAGAAAAAAACAATTGTCAGTGGCACTCAATACAACATAGGAAGAATATATAGTAGCCAATATTACAAGCCATGAAGGAGTGTGGCGCCAGGAGTTTCTTGCAGGGTTATTTGATTTAGAGTTGGAGCCAATTTTGATATATTGTGATAGTAAAATTTGTGTGAATCTTTCAGAGAATCTAGTCTTTCGTGACAAGTCAAATCATATAGAGATAAAACACCATTTCATCCGAGACATGGTACAGAAAGGAGCAGTGGAACTCTGGTACATATCCACAGATGAGAAGATATAAGAAATTCTCGCCAAACCTATTTCTAAAGTGAAGTATGATTAATTTATAGACAAGCTCGGCGTGATGTAGAATGTCCACCCTTGTTGAGAGGGAGTTATGATGTTTCTCCTACAGTGGGAATATATTCACCCTCTAGCCAGGGGTTTCCCAGATCAGTCATGTGAAGTGACTGAGGGGGTAATGAGTATCCTGGTACAAGTCTTTTCTAAGCCATGTGAAGTGGCTAGGTTTGATTAGGCCTTGTAGCATGGTATTTCATACCCCATTTGAAGTGGCTAGGTGTGATTGGGACCATGGTGTAGTCTTTCCCATACCATGTGAGTTGGATGGGTGTGGTTTGGACTACTAGAAGAGGAGAAACATCATAGATACTTACAACATAGTCTTGAGACTATGGTGGTATTCTTTCCCATGCCATGTGAATTGGATGGGTGTGATTTGGGACTACTATAGGATAACATCATGGAAGAATACCTCCCTCGCTAAGAGGGAGTGTTGATGTTTTGTATCATCGGGAGGTATTCCCTCATGGAAAAAATTTCATAGAGAGAAATATTCTAAGAAGTCAAAGGAATACCATTGAATAGTTGAAGAATACCCCAGAAGAGAAGTAGTCCCCACAGGGAAACAATAAACTGAAAAAGGAAATTCCAGGAAGAGAAGTCGACCCCAGTAAAGTGACTTGAAGACTACAACTAAAGGGAGATGTGTTTCCATTTGACACACACTCAGATAACTCTCTCACTCAATAAAAGAAGGTGCAAGTACGAGGAAAGGAATAAGACACAACTACAATAGTTTCTATGGTTTCTATATTGGGAAGTTCACTGGAAGAGGTCGAGTACTCTAGCACTCTCGCTAGGGTTTCTACACATCACATTTCAGGGTTTTGCTCAGTTGTTTAACCTCGCTAGAGTTTGAAAATGAGAATATATAAGTACTTTCTATCAGTGTTTCTTCATTGTTGGTTTTTCTCTTGTGAATAGAGCTTGTTCATGGTTGTATTGTGTTATCAAAAATATTCTCTCTAAGGAAATTTGGTTGGGTTTTTCCCCAATTTTGGGGTTTTCCCAAGATAAATCTTTGTTTCTTCTTGTGCTTGTCTATTTGCTTCTATATTTTGCTTATATTTCCAGTATATGTTTTTTGAATGTTAAAATAAGGTAAATATACTTTGGTAAATCTATTGCTACTAAAAATTTAAGAAAATCTAACACGACAATGGTTTTTCTTTTAATAATTATTGGTCTTTCAACCTCAAATCATCTTTGGTGTATTTGAAATATTTACTTGTTATCGTCTTCTTTATATATATATATATATATATATATATTCCCTTTAACTCAATAGTAGGAATCATGCTAAAAAACGAAGCCCAATTAGATTCTTCTTTGTTTAAAGTAGCGTGATTCTATTGATTGATAGTCCAACAAGTTTCGATGGGATTTAAATGTCGTTTAGGAAATTTACCTCTCTTAGGATGTATCTCTTTTTTGGAAATTGGTTCTTTATCACTCAAAAATGATAGAAACATAAATAACATAAATAAATAAAATAGAAGAAAAACAGACATGGGGTAACCCTTTTCCAATGGTATATCAAAAAATATATGCATCTAATCAATACTAGCATATAATACTATCATTAACCAATCAAAAAATATTACTTGAAAGAGCAAGAGAGAAATAGATAAGCATGACTCACATGTAAAATGAATACCAGAACTAGTTCTGCATTTACTCTACATGCAATATAAATAAAAAACAGCATCGAATTTAAACCAACATTCATTTAGAAATTATAATCATTCAAGATAACTTAACATAATCACAATCTTACTAAAAGGCATGTAGTAAAAAAACTGTTTACAGAGAAATCCACATATCAAGTTAATCCTATTCATAGCAGAAATTTGTCTTTGGCTCTGTATGAGCTTCAATATTAAACTTCAAAAAAATTTCTACATCGAACTCTCTAGTTCTTACAAATTCCATCGACCCTTCAAAATGAGGTTGATGTCCTTATTTATGAAAAAAACATACTAAAAATAGATTCAAAGTTCACTTAAAGTAAATAAAGGAATCAATAGTGTGGACTATTCCATGTGTAAACTGCTAGTATTCTTCCAGTTAAATTAACAGATTTTCTTAGTCGTATTTGGACCACTGGGAAAAAATGTCTTCACAAGCATGGAGATAAGGGATTCGATGCTACTCCATCAGGGCACTGAGATCATATTTCATCTCCATCACTCAAAATTTGAATCGGTCTATTTTAGTGCTCAAGTATTTCAGTACAACCAACACATCTATCGTCCAATTAGCAAATTTTCTTACCTATCCTATATCCATAGCCACGATTCTGAGAAAATTTTCCTTGAAGTTTCGATCTAGGACAGGTAAGACAATTTGCTAATTCTTGAGACATTCCTCCCATCTATCTTTCATATTTTTCTATGGTTCTACTACTATCTATGTCCAACACTCAACTGCTTTCTAAAACCTTGCTAGGCTGCCATCCTAAAGCATCCTAATAACATGTTCCTCACTCCCTCAACCCTTTTGAGTTTCCCAGACATACTGGATCTGTTCTAGGACCTTGTGTGACCGTTCAAACCATATAGACATCTCTTTGAGTGCCATCAACCCCATAAAAGTCTCTTCCCAGTATCTTACCACATGATCCATAAAGGTATCCCTTTATATTTTAAAATGATTGTATCTCGCTAGAAACTCAGATCTTGTAAAAATGATTTCTCGAGTGGTGTCTTGGTAATTCTTGGATTGATGTATGAGATGTTTAAGTTCTTCTTTCATGGACTCTACCTCCCTCTCATCTTCTCTTTCTCTGTCAATGGTGGCGCTAGATATGGCTATTATGGATCCTAGTAACTCACTCACTTTGGACTGTCTAGCATCCAAAAAGGTTTCTTTCGTGGTAATCATCATAGTGATGTCTAGAGTAAGCCTCCTCTTCTTGTTGATCCTCCAGACTATCACTTGTATTTTCCTGTCATAAGTGATTTCTTGGACATCAATCACCTCATATACAGGTTTTGGAATTGTTTTCGCCCCCAAGAGATAATGTTTCTCAGACTTCCTGGAGTATGAAAGTGTTCAAAGGTCGGTTCTTTACCTTTGTTAGTCATTGGTACTTAGTTGTTGATCCATTATCTATCTCTTCCCGATGTGTTCTCTTGAACACTTGAACATGAGCTATAGAATATTTTCAAGGGATATCTGTGAGTCCAGTCTCTGCATCTTGGAGGATCTCTCCTACCTTCCTAGTGTCAGTGGTGACTTATGTCACATTATTTGTTGTTGCTACTGTGGGTGTTGTCATTTATTTGGGTGAAGATGGGTTTGGAGTCTTTGTTGTGGTTTCTCCAGACTCTTTGTCATCATTTTTCTCCTCATGTCCTTAGATTGTAGGTATGTCACCTATATATTTCCCTCCAAAATCTGAAATCTCCTCACTTTCTTCTTTATCCGGGGTCTTTTCCTCTCGGAGAAAGCCCTAGCCATTACTTTTATCTTTATATTCTAGAGCTCTATCCTACTCTTTGTCATGCATTTCACCCTTTCCTACTAAGGTGGAATCATTTTTGTCATGTTCCTCTTCCTTTCTCTCTTGACTACTTCTTCCTTCAGTTTGAGGCTATGACCTTTTCCCAGCGGGGAAATAATTCTTTCAGTTATATTCAGGTTTTTCCCCATTTCCATAGGTTGTGTTCCTTGAGATAGTTGGGTGTCTAATATCTCTGTATCAACTTCATTCACAATGTGAACTGTTTTAGCATCCAAATCCTCACTTTCACCATCATATATTATAATTAGGTGAACCATTATTGGTGCTAGTATATCTACACTTGATGTCACTGTCATAATCTCAATTGTTGGTTCATGTTTTGGTTGTTCCACTTGTACCTATATTTCATCTAGATTTTCACTGTTCCCTATAGGTGAAGTTTAACTTGCAGGTGTTTTTCCTCCTTCTACCATACATATGTCCACAAGAGTCACTATCGGTGGTCCCAATGCTTGAAGATTGGGATTTTTCTCGTGCTTTCTGAACATTCTCTCGGCTTCTTCTGGGAGCCTTTGTGCTTCAACTCTCCTTTTTTCTTTCTCTGTATTCTAATTTTGTTCCTGTATAGTAGCTCCTATTGATTGTTCCAATCACTCTAATTGTTCATCTCCTGACATGGCTTTGAAATAAGTAAGATCTTGTTTATATTTCCTCTATAGGACCTCTTCCCAATAGACGTCATTTTCAGTGAATATCTCATCCTCAAAGGTGTTGTGTGCATATGAAAAGTGAGATACCACTTGACCAACATGTTGTTCCACTAGACCTTTTAAGCCATGTTTTTTGTACCTATTAGTGTAGAACTTGTAATCCACCTAATTTGAGCTTCCTATCTGGCCTGAGTTGTATATTCCACCAACTGGTCTGGTAGCAAATTTCTCCCAAGACCGTCCTGTCAAGTACATAGGTTGGAAATAGGTGTGGGGCCCTAGTGGCTCTGAAAATCGTAAGATAGATACCCTTTTCCTATAATTACCAATTCCCTACCCTAGATATGACCTTTCTTGCTGCTTCAAAAAGCCCTAGAAAATTTTGTTTAAATGTTATGAAATAATCGCTAGCAAATAATTCATCAGATATTGCAGCATAAGACTTTTTATATATGTTCTCCCATAAGACATTGAAATAAACATGGACAATGAATTCTGAGAAATGCCAGATTAATCCCAACCCTGGAAATGCATTTCTTGTGCAAATTGCATCTAATAGGTATGATGCCATAAAGAAGCAAGGCATTTCTCCCACTTTTTGTTTATATGCTTCTCAACCCTAATGCTCAATTGTTTATAAATTATGGTAGCCTAATTGAAGACACTTATGGATATGGATATTGTATAGACCAAGGGCATCTAGGATTCTAAAAACTTGGAGCAGTCCTTTTCCCGATACAATAGGCATATCAGGGCCATGAGGAATATATATGGTTCTCTTAGGTTTATAATGTTGTACCATTCAGATGCTTTGTTCAAAAAATTTCATCTTCCTTCCACTATGATACCTTTGGACAACTGAGAGAGGGGGGGGGGGGTGAATCAATTGTTACCGTGATTAAACAATTATGATTCTTTTAAACTCTTTGCAGAAACATTGAATGATGATCACAATAATGTAGGGAAATAAACAATGGCACATTCAACATCAGTCACATATATGAGAAACATAGAGACAGATATTTCCCGAGGAAACCCATACAGGGTAAAAACAACTTCTTCTTTATATGATAAGTAATAGTTACATTCTTTACATTATCATACATATGAGAACCAACTCATAATGAGGCTACAACCTCAGTTTTGCAAGCTGCTACTTGTTGAGAGCACCAACTCTCTGTTTTCTCTAGAACCCACTAGAAGGAAGCACCAACTCCCTGGATTCTGTAGCACCAACTAGATGGAAGTACCAACTTCCAATCATACAGGCACCAACCTGTATAACAGAGAACAAGAGTTCTCTCTTGCACCACCTTTCCACCCTGGTTTCTCTGGCTGCAACCAGATGGAAGCTACAACTCCCTGTTTTCAATCACCCACTTAAACCTATGAGGACAATAGTCCTCCCTAGCACCTCCCTTCCACCCTGAAATATGAATCTTTGCTACTGAAACTTATTACAGTGATATAATGTTCAACAATGGCTAAACAGACTCATTACTGTTCTGCTGCATTTCATTTCTCTGTCTTCCTCACTACCTTCCTGCACACATGACTTGCGCTGTCTGTTCTTCTGCTTTTTATGCTCTATGCGCCATCTCCATTCACTGCACAGTTCCTCTTCTGTTCAATTCAGCTGCTGCACTCTCCTCCTTCTTCCCACATGAATCACCTTCAACAATAGCAACCACAACAACTCCAACAACTCCAACAACCACATCTCTTCTTTGTACCGTGTATTTATAGCTTATGCGCACCTTTTGCATGCAATATTCACCATTACTCTACATGCTCATACCACGCCAATCTCATCCACATCTCAAGTGCTCTACCTGATCATCATCGTGGCTCTTCAGCTTCTCTATCAGTTCAACCCCTGTGTCTATCATCACTAGGTGTTATGCCGAGCTTCCTTTTTCTCTCTGGAAGTTGAGACTCTTTGTCTTCTCTATTACAGTCGAGATCATCCGAGCTCCAACCCTCATCCAACTGTCAATTTCCTCCATGAATCATCTTCATTCCACTGGCAGATACCTTGTAACTCTTCAGCTCCTCTGGAAATCACACAAAAGTATCTTCGCATCCTCTGGTAGAAACCATCAATGGTTTCTAGCAGTTACACTGTGAGGATCAACATTAGCCCTCCGATTGTGCTCATGTTCACCTCCATCGTTGGATTAGCTCTAATGGGTTCATGCGTTATTTACCCATTTCACACTTTTGCAATTCAGAGATTCTACGATGAGACATATTGAGTCTCCATGTCACGAGCTCCAAAAAGGAGCTTGGCTACTCTAGCTCCCTCCTCTACATGACCACAGGCAGTGACCTCTGATTACACCGACAATTCAACTTTTCGGTATTTCGGCATTTGTATGATCTAGTGTCTCGACACTCCCATACGCGATCCTCGAAATTCTGAGGCGGAGCTTATCTGCACTAGGTTCTTCCTCCACATGACCACATGCGGTGATCACAGGATACGCTAAAAGGCATTGTGAACTTATGATCATCATCTACCTTGATCGATGGTCCACGATCTCGATGAATCAACGGTCCAGATCTCATTGTGAATTCACATCTCGTTGTTCCTTAGATGGAGATTCTCGTCACTCCAAGTCGCGATAGGCGAGACTCCGAGATGGAGATTTTCTGCGCTATCTTCTTCCTTTATATGATCATGACCATGACCAAGTGCTTATTCATAATGTGCTTTTCATGATTTCGCATTTTTCCTTTTCGTTAATCCCATTGTGAAGTTTCTCGACTTTCCAAGTCGCGATCCTCGAAACGTCGAACATGAGCTTGTTTGTGTTGGGTGTGTGTTATATTCTTTGCATGTGTGTGTGTGTGGGTGCGTCAAATATGAAAAATGCATCAAATACCAACTAGGGGGGTCCCAGGGGGGGGCAGGTATGCCCCCCTTGGTTACGCGCAGCGTTCGGGGCAACGCCCCAAAATATTTTTTTGGGCGGATTTTGCTATTTTTAGCTGATTTGTAAATTAATCCCGGATTAAGGGATTAGGGTTTTGGTATCTACGGAATACCTAAAAACATTGTATATATTGTATGGCGA
>JZKD02S1718882.1:5622-25173 GCA_000966675.3 Picea glauca
TTATTCCACAATTAAGCATGGGTTTTCTTACTCCGCAAAGCGTCTTCCCATGAGGGCTTTCACCATAAGGGGACCACTTTGGAGTTCATCCATATTTACTTCTTATCAACCATGAAAAAAAAGTAATGAGTCATATTTACATCAAACAATATTGGTTCCATTACCCAAATGTTTGTGCTACGGGGCCTTCTTCAAGGGTTGATATCAATGACAACCAATCTTAATCAACAATCCTACAACAAACCCGTTGTAACTTCCTCTTATTTCTCTCACAGTCTCCTATCTCATAATACAATATTTTCCATAATGCATAGCCGCAATACATTTCCCTCATAAAAAAGGGTTTCCTTCTAGGGAAAAAAACCCTAACATAATTTCTATCGTTAGATCTGCGACCTTATAATGAACAGTCTAGATTTACAATGAAATTACAATATACTTTTACAAGACAATTTTTCCTTTGGGGGCTTCGCCCCCGAACCCCCCTCTGCACCCCCCTGCATGGAAGAATGTACATACTTCTAGGGTGTAAAGTCTTCATGGGGTATAAACACAGCTGAAAACAAAATACCTTTGAATCAGGAAGATAATCAGGATCCACAATGAACAGTTACCCTTGGCAGAATGGTGGTATAACACTTCATTTCATACTGAAACAAAAATGACACCATTTAGGGAGATTTATGGATATTACCCACTATCCATCACTTCTTATCTAAAATAAAAATATAAGGTTCAATCAATTGAATATCACATCGAGCATAAACAACAAGTTCTCTAACTCTTAAAGGACAACCTGGCCATGGCACAAAATCGCATGAAACAACAAGAAAATCAACATCATAGTGAAAGAAGTTTTGAAGTAGGAGATTGGGTATTTTTAATACTACAACCATGCAAACAGATGTCCCTTAAGCAAGCTAAGAAGGATAATAAATTATCACTAAACTACTATATCCCTTATAAGGTGTTGCAAAAGATTGGTACTATGGCATACAAATTAGAGCTTCCTGCATTTTCGTGAGTACCATGTTTTCCATGTTTCATGCTTAAAGAAGGTTATAGGTGATAAGATCCCAGTTCAAACTATATTTCCAGAAATTGACGAGGAAGGAAAAATTATATTGGATCCTGAAGCTATCACTGACACAAGAATTCACCAGCTAAGGAATAGATCAATTTCATAGTATCTCATTAAGTGGAAGAAACTATATGTTGAAGAGTCCACATGAGAAGATTAGAATTTTATACAGAAGCATGCAAAACTACTCAATCGTTGAGGACAACACTTGTCTGAAGGGGAGGGGCATTTTAATCCCTAAATCAGGGCATATTACATTAGTATTGTTATTTTATTAATGTCAACTTGGGTCCATTACTTGTAATTGTACATCCTAGTCTCCTTTATATACCAAGGAGACATTTTCATTTGGAATCATATTGTATTTGTGAATTCATGTAATGTATAAGGAGGTTAACCCCTGTTGGTCTTTATCCTACCGAACAACTCTACTCTACTGACCTGGGGTTCGTATCTTTCAAGGTACCAACAAAGCCTAAAACTATCGGCCCTTCTGGTGAACCAAAAGGAAACACAGCACACAGAATGTATTTTGTTGTCTCACCTGAGATAGCTTTTATGGGTGGCTGTAAGACTCAGGTGTTTACAGCCTAGGATTGGATAGGGGATAGGGGGTCTACATTCTAAGCCATTGTTTATGATTTATATTACCACTTACTATTATCTGACCTTTAGAATTCAACAGCGTAATAGAACTGAACTAAACAGAATAATAACTCATTCATTCATCGTATTTAGCATTTAACTAAAAAAAGTAAGCAGATATATGCATGCATTCATCACATCACATAGGTATTACCGTGGTTCACCCCCTCCCAGGGCTATGTCCACAAAGATTTGGCTCTTGGCTCTCTTATTATGATAGTTTTGCAATTCTTGCCCCTCGCGCTTACAATTCTTCTTAGATTGGCAAGATCTCTGTGAGGCAAACTAGATCGCACTAGGCTCCTCAGTCTGTGATATGATCCTCAAGGTCTACCTCCATCTTATCTCTCTCATTCCAAGTAATTATCTTATCAAAATATTACATAAAATGGAAGCTCAACCTTCACAAATTCTCTTAACTTCTGAATATCTGAACTCTGAACCTTTGAACCAACCTTTCTTTGATATCTACTTTCCTATATTTATATCTATCGGGCTCTTCATCCGTTTACACAAAAACTATTATCAAAAACCCTAAATTTTCTATCATTAGGTATTCCTTCTCCGCATGCATTCATTGCTTCCTTCCAGGAGTCGCCTCCTTCTTGAATGTGTGCGTGTTGTGCTTCTTGCTAGTTGTTTCTTTCCTCCTGCATGCTTTCTTTCCCATGATTTCTCTTCCAGCTATCATTATTCTTCGTGCATGCCTTCTTTCCCATTTCGGCCTACTGCCAACAGGCCCCCAACACTGACATGTGACTCGTCCCGAGTCACCTTAATCTTTCTGAGCTACCTCGATCTCTTCAGTGATCATATGGAACTTTTCCCTTAGCTTTGTTGTTTTTGTCGGTGCCTGCACAGTCTTATCCTTAATGGTTTCGACTACCTGAATGGTCACTTCATCACTCAGTAGTCCTGCACATTCTACCTGGGTCTGCGTCATCTATGCTCTATCCACTTCTTCATGTGTGAGTACTTCTACTACCCATTCTTGTAACAGTTCTATTTGAGCTTGTCACTCATGTTTCTGTGTCTGCGCAGTGATGAGTTCTACATGCATCTTCTTCAAATCTTGTGTCCCCTTTACGTGTTCTGGGATCGATATGATATTTTTATTCTTCTTGAGTTCTTGGATCACTACATTGATCCTTTCCTCTTCCTTGTCCCAGCATTGAACCTGTTGATCCTCCTCCAGTCTTGTCCAAAGTTGTGTCGCTTTGTTGAGCAAGTCAGCTACTGTGCTAACTTGTTTCTCCATCTTCTATATTTGTGATGTTGTTGCTTGCCTCCTTTTCTCCTTTACTACTGGTGGATTTTTTGGTGTTAGATGTTCTCGAAAATCTTCGATCTCCTTCTGGTATTTCACAATTGCCTGTGCAATCTAGTCAATTTTTTCTATGGTTGGGAGTTCGTTTCCCTCCGCGGTGTTTGGAAATTTCCCAAAAATTTCTCCCACTCTGCGTTCCAACTCGTTCTTGTGTTCCATCTCCTTTTGAGTTTCGTATTTTGCCTGCTCGTACTCTTTTTCCAGCATTTCCCACTGCTTTTTTTCTTTCTATAGCTCGACTAATTTCTTATGTGCCCAAGACTCCATCTCGTGGTCAACGCTAACCTGTAATTTGTACAGTTCCCTTGAAGGCATCTGTGTCAAGACAAATTGAATGTGGTCCAAATCCTTCAATGGTGTTTGTCCCACTATTTCATCCATTCGCACCATGTTCGATTTTATGTGGACCGTTGCAGTTGCATGTGGCATTGGGAGAGTTGGGTCTCGTTCTTCGATCTCCACTCTTTCGCTGGTTTGTGTTTTCGACTACTCTATGCCTCTGTTACTACTTGTGCTCTAGGATTCTCTGAGTTTCTTAAGGAGATACCTTATTTCTGCCAACTCTTTCTGTAGATTATTCCTATGATGTGTTATGTGGTCGAATTCTTCTGCGAGACAATCCTGGACCATTCTAGCAATCATTTCTCCATCATCCACCGTTATCGTTAGGTCTGGTGATGCTCATTGCACCTTCCATTTATTTCATGCACCTGTGGCCTATTCAGTCGGTCGCTTATTTCCCCCAAGATCCTATGCGGTGGGGTTTGGGGCGGTCTGTTGCATTCCCTTGGTTTGCTTCGGTTGTTCGTTGGTCTCTTTATGCCCCTTCTTGGTTCCTGTCTGCTCCAACCCTTTTCTTACTGGAGGTGGTTTGTTTTGGCCTGTCCTTGGTTTCTTGGGCATTGATTTTTGTGGAGGCTATGTTTCTGTTTGCGTTGCCTCTCCTTCTGCGGGTCCTCCCGGTACTTCCCGGGGAATGGATGGGATCTTCCATTCAACAGGCCATTCTTTGATGACCATGTCTATATCCCCTTCTTTGATGCAGTAGTTCATCAGTAGCCACTGATTATTGGGATCCTTCCTTGGTTGTATCCACATGGCTTGCCTTGTTGCCCAGAAGTTAGCGATGTTCCCATATCACACGATGGCTTATGGTGTTATTCTCCATGACCATTTAATAGCTTCCTGCATATCCCGTAGGTATGCTTCAAAGATGATTCCATTGTCCCTCTTCTTTCTGGTCTGTGGCCCTGATCTCAGTACTCGATATCTCACTCCCTCGAGTTGTGGTCTTGTAGCAAAAACTACATAATCTGGTTCCTGCCATCCCATGAAGGCTATAAAGGTTATCAACCATGAGTAATGAAATTATGTGCCAAGTTCTTGCATGTCCCTGCAATCCATTTGGAATAAGTTTAATAGATAAGGTGCCCATATCATGAAGGTGCCTTCTATGCACTGAGTTGCAACTGTGATGACTCCTGCTGGTACTTCATCTTTGTGGAATTTCCTTAGAAACTTATAGGCTAAGATATTTACACCCAATTGTGTCATTGGGTTATTGATCCGTTTGATTATAATGCCTCTTGTTCCCCTCGTTATGTCGTATTTATTCTTCATTTCCTCTGCTAATGCTTTTTCCTTGGATTTATCATCCAGAATCAGTGTGGGATCCATACCCCGGCTGGGTAGTCCTGTTATCTGGGCGATAAGGTCCACTATTATGGGGACGGGCCTGTCCAGCCATATATCCCCTCCATGCATAACTGCTAACAGCTTCTTGACGCATGTAGTCACGTGTTGGCCTCTACCAAATTCTGGAAGTTGTAACAATCCTAAAATACCAGTTCAGTCCAGTCCAACTGCCCACTGATGCGGTTGAATGCTTGTTTCTCCAAGTTGGTTAACCACTATGTTCTACATAAACACTCTGGGTGAAATTTCTAGGTATTTAGTGTCGTCTGAGACAACATGGTCAGAATACTTGAGCTTCCCAACGTGACCCAGTAACTACGGTTCTACCTGTACTCCCTCTGGTATGCGTGGTAGCACAATTTCTGTTGTCGGTTTCTTACGAGGTAAGCTCGGTATCAGAATTATTTCATCCTGTTGTGGTTCTTGGTACAAAGTTCCAGAAATCCCCGTTTGTTGCCTTGTAAGCCATTCTGGCCAAGCTGAGGTAGTTCCTGTGGTCTCTTTTGTCTGTTCATCAAGGCTGGGTACCTGCAGTTCGTTAGATTTCCCTTATGATCCTCGATTATGTTTTGTGTCTTTGCCTTTTGTGGTTGGTTTGGTGCTTTATGGTAGCACTTCCTATTGAGGTTTTGCTTCCTCATTCGGAGGTTCCCACAGTTCTGCTCGTGTATCCTCTTTTAGTTCCTTTGGTTGTGGTTGTTGAATATCTTCCAGTATCGGTGTAGGTCTCACTAGTGGTATCTTCGGGGATGTGATCTCATCTATATCGACGATCTCCAGTTGTTGCCACTCATTTTCTTTCAGCAGTCCTCGTGACCTAGTTTGAACTCTAGTCGGCCTAGCGGTCAAGCCTAGTTTAGTGGACTTTGGCGGTGCCATAGTTGTGAGTATAGAGCATTTGTTGTCTGTAGAGGCTTGTGATCTCGCTCTATTCATTCGATTTGTTGTTTCTCTCTCTGTGTTCTTCTTTCATGAATAGACAAGTTGCTTCCATGCTCGCATGTTGTATGGGCTTGTCCTAAGGCTTATCAAAGACACTTCTTCCATGATGCAATTGATGCACCATAACTATGGATTCAATACATGTGCATAAGTTTCATACTTTCCATTACCCTTCTCTGGCCGCTTCCAGTTGGCGTGTTTAATTTTGCGTTCCATCAGTCCTTGTTGTGCCTTAATTCCGCTTTGTGTTGTCATATCATCCTGATTTTGTCGACTTTCCATTTCCCCCTCATTTGTCTTAGGCATGTGACCGTTACTATTGCCTTTATTTCATTCATGTTTCGAGCGTCCTGTGGTTTTTTCTCTTTTTTTTTTTTACTGCGCAGTGGGTGGTCGACTGTCCATGTACAGCTTCAGTTGGCTCCCATTGATCATTCCTCAGAGGTATGTGCCTTCTAGATCTCTTAGTTGTACAACTCTGCCATCTGTTAGATATTTGACCTCATATGGTCCTAACCAATGAATTCTCATCTTTCCTAGGTGTTGAAACGATTTGTTGCCGTAGAGCAATACTAGATCTCCTTCCATGAAAGTCTTCTTCTTAATGTGTTGTTCGTGCCATGCTTTGTCTCTGGCCTTTTTCACTTGTTGATGGAATCCTGTCAGGATTCGGTCTTCCTCCATTACTAACATTTGATGCAACCTTTCTTGTATCGCGCCGTGTTCTATCATATGTGTGATAGCATCTGCGCATAAGCTAGGTATTAAAAAATCCAATGGTACTACCACTTCTTTCTCATAGACAAGTTTGAAAGGTGTGTGCCCTGTCAACTTATTACATGTTGTCCTATAATCCCATAATATTGTTGGTACTTTGAGATCCCAGTCATCTATGTTGATGTTACAGATCTTTGTCAATGCGTTCTCTAGAACTTTGTTGAAGGCTTCTACTATGTCGTTCGCCTGTGGGTGATACAGTGTGCTTTTCTAGTGGTGAAATTCAAATTCTTCGAGCATCACGCAAATGGTGATATTTAGGAAATGCATGCCTTGATCACTCATCAGAACTCTTGGGCACCCAAACCTAGTAATTACTTGTTCGAATAAAAAGTGTGCAGTGGTCTCTGCGCTACAGTCCTTTACTGGTGCATCTTATGCCCATCTTGTTAGGTATTTCGTCGTGGTGATGATGTATCTTTCCCCTAACCTTTTGGCTAGTGGGTTAATAGGTCCCACAAAGTCTATTGCCCATTTATAAAATGCTTGTAGTGTCACTTGCGGTCATAAAGGCATCTCATCCCTTATGTTGGGTTTGCCTACCCTTTGATAGACATCGCATCCCTGGAAGTATTCTTTCGAGTCCCTATGGATCGTTGGCCACCATAGTCCTGCGTGGAGTAACTTCTGCACAATAGCTTTTCCTGCATAATGTCCTCCTGCCAATCCCTCATGGGCTTCTGATAGAATCCTTTATTGTTTGTTCTCAAGCACGTACCTTCATAAAATGTTATTTGAGTCCATTTTATATAGATGTCCTGCAATCGGTTGGTAGTCGGTTGTGCAAACTACCAGGTTCTTCTTCTACATAGTGGTATACTCTTATGGTGAGGTACCTATGCTTAAGTACTATATGATCTCTAAGAAGTAGTCATCAGAAATTTGTATCGAGAATAGTTGTACATTCAGGAAGTTGTCTTCTAAGCTTGTGGGTTCTTCTCCATTTGTGACCCGTGATAGGTGGTCAGGGCCTGCATTTAGTTTCCCTGGTTTGACAATTACTTCGAAGTCAAATTCTTGGAATAACAGTAACCACCGACATATTCTCCCCCTGAACACTGGCTTGTTGACTAGGTACTTTAGGGCTGAGTGATCTGTAAACATCTTAAAAATATTTCCCAGTAAGTAGTGACTGAACTTATGAAGTGTGTAAACCATAGCTAGGCCTTCTCTTTCCATTGTGTTATAATTCTATTCTGACTCAGATAGTTTTCTTCTTGCAAATGATATTGGGTTATCCAAGTCTCCTGCTCTTGGATGCGCTAAGATAGCTCCCAGTTCTATCACTGATGCATCTACATGCACATGGAATGCCTTTCCCCAGTTCAAAAATAATAATATCGATGCAGTGACCATCTTTTCCTTCAAGGTATACAGACCGTGTTAACACTCATCATTCCATTTGTACTTTGTATCCTTCCTTAGTAGTTTTTCCATTAGTGTTGTGATTTGCGCATATCCTTTGATAAATTTTCGATAGTATCCTGTGTGTCCTAACGTCGCTCATAGTTGACGGACTATTTTCAGTGATGGTAAATTAACAATGACAACAACCTTTTCCGAATCGACCAATATCCCTTGTTTGCATACTATGTGGCCCAATAGTATCCCAAACAGTGTTCCAAATATGCATTTCTTTATGTTCAGTGATATCTAACATTGTCTGCATCGCTCTAGCATCAAGCGTAAGACTTATACATGGTTTTTCAACAGACTATAGATTTCCCAATCATCTAGATATAATTCAAGAAACTGGTGGATGAATTCTTTAAATGCTTCGATAACCACTCCAGAGAAGATTGTTGGTCCATTCTTTAGTCCAAAGGGCATGACTATATATTGGTAAGATCCTCATTCTATCGTGAATGTGGTCTTGTATCTATCCTCTTATGTTATCTTAATCTGATGGTAACCTAAGAATCCATCGGTGAATGAGTACGCTTCATGTCCCCCCACATTCTCTAGCACTTCATCTGTGAACGGTGTAGGGAATGGGTCGTGTAGGCATGCATCGTTCAACTTCCTCAAGTCGATGCATATCCTAATCCCTTTTCCTTGCTTCTTTTCTTATACGACCATCGGGCTTATCCACTCTAATTCCTCGACGGGTTTGATTATGCCAGCTTCGAGCATTCGGTCAATCTCCTCTTTAAATTTTTGTTTATATATTGGGTCCAGTCTATATGGTCATTGTCTGATCGGTCTTGCTTCAGGTCTGAGAGGTATTTTCATTTCTCCCAGTTTTCCTGCTATACCTTTCATCTCTATAAATGTTGTAGGAAATAATTCATTGTATTCGCACAACAGTTTTGTAATACTTTCTACTGTTGGGTCATCCCAGTAGTCTCCAATGTTGGCCATTTTGGGATGTTTCATTGTACCGATGTTAACTTTATTTACCTTGATCAGCACGGAAATAACTTCAGATTCTATTTGTGGTACCTTCATGTCTCTATTGCCTTCTTCTTATACAATATGAATGTCGTGTGGGTTCTCTTCGTCTAGTATGTCCTCATGTACCTGGTAACATGACAGTAGTTCCTTGACTACCTATTTATTTCACCATTTCTCTTCAATAATAAGTTCTACTTCTGGCTCCTCAATGAATATGACTCCTTTAATCTGTTTCAGAGATGTGTCTATGTTGGGGTTCTCATGCTCGAATGAGAAAGTGGTGGTAAAGTTTCACTACAAAGTCACCCATGTCGTAGTTCCTTTGCGCAGGTCCTGATCTGTATACCAGTTCATTGGTGTGCCTTCTAATGTAGGAATAAAGTGGTGAGGCCATTCCTCAAGTAGTGTCAATTTCCACAACATTTCTCAAATCCTTCATATTTCTGTTGTTTGTTGTTTTTATGTGTTGCATCGAACCTTATGCACAGTAGCCTTTTACAATGGTACCAGTTTGTGATGGTCTCCTTGTGTGTGCCCCACCATCTGGCGGGTGTGGCCTTAAGTGTTAAGTCTAGTTCTAGTAACCTCTGGTTCTCTAATACTTCATCTTCATATTGTGTCAAGAATGTTTCCAAATCATTAAGCCCATGGAAACTGGATGGTTCTGCAATTTCTATGCCTATCCATCGCACTGCATGGTCTATTCTTGCGCATCTTCTCGTGGATATTTCATGTAATCTCTGCTGCCAGTTTTCTAACCCAATGTCTGAATCTATAGCGCATGACATAATACTATGTCAATTGAGTACCCCGTCTATAGTTGGGTTTACATAATCCTCCTTGCGCACAGTTTTCCTGTACAACTGGCCAATTTCCTCTAAGTCTAGGCAAGTGGGTTCTACGAACCTTTCCCCTTCTGATGGATCCAGTGGTGCTATAACCCTATCATCTCTGGATTGAAATGTCATCTTTCTTGTCTTCAAATTAATTATGGTATGGTTGTCAAATTCCCAGTCCAGACCGAGTAGTGCCAGGTATGGTGTTGTGCCATCTACTATTTCGATGACTTCAAAATCTTCTTTGGTAAGCACACCATTGATATCTACCATTACGCCCTTCAACCTCCCGATTGGTAGGACTCTGTGCTGGTTGGCTAGTTTTAGTTGGACATTCGAATATCACAAGGTTGGTTCTCCCATGCATTGCCAGGTTTTCTTTGGGTAGTACATTTACTTCAGATCCTAGGTCTAGTATGATATCTCCCATATTGAAATCCCCAATGTTGGCATTCAATCTAAATTCCCTACTTGTTCTTCTCCTTGTGTGTAGGTGATTGACAATTTTTTGTTCTAGCTTTTGTTCTGTCTCGTTGCTACATTTCTCTAAGATGTTTTTCAATATTTTCACAGATGAAGGATCAATTAATATTTGGATACATGACTGCAAAAAGTCTTTGATAGTACTTACTTGTCCCTTGAGTGAAATTCCTTTGGCATGATCCAATGATGGAGGCATTTTGTATTCTGGAGCTTCATGGGCTGGTTGCATAATAGAAGTCGATGTTGTGCGCTTCTTCTAAAATTCTTGTCTAGCTTCCTTAAAATTCTCCTTTTCTTTGGGCACATCGAAGTGCTTCCTTGGTTCAGTGTTCTTCCTTACCCACTGGTTCTGTGCAGGTTCTTGTCGGACTGTGTCATCCTCAGGTGACTATGTTGATATTTCATCCATACTCCCTTGCTTCAACTAAAATCCATTGAACATTCTGATTGTTCTAGTTCCTTTTTTCCTATATCTTTACTAGCAGTGTCAAGCATTCCTTTGTCTCATGATCTGATGCATGACAGTACATACAAGTTGTTGGTGGCAGTGGGCATTCCCTTGCATAATTTTCCAGTTGCTGACAATTGTGACACATGGTTGGTCCTCTACCACGTCTGAAGCCTCCTCTGGCTCATTCGTGTCCTCGATAGCCTACTATGTCCCCTCTCGGCACATTATATGGTGGCGCCTAGTTGTACTGCACAGTATTATACTGGGGTTGTGTCGGGTTGTACTATGGTTGCATATTGTTGTATGGTTTTTGCGCAGTGTTGTACTGTTGTTGTGAAGTATTGTATGGAATTGGGGCTTGATTGAACTATGGCATTGCTTGCCCAGTCATCATTTCGACCTGTACCCTGTAGGAATTCAATGTTCTCTCTCGCATCAACTCCATAGTTATGCAATATTTGCCGTCGTGACCTACAGACTTACAAAAAGTGAAATAAGAATTCTTGGGAACTCTCTAGTACTTCTACATCATTGTGCAGTGATAAGGGTCGTGACCCAATTTATTTCATATTTTTCACCATAGTCCTCCTTATGGTATTGGGTTTGGCATGCTTGTTGCCATATACTACGCGAATGTTGGACATTTGTTCTTGTGGTGTCCTTCTATCCTGCATGTGGTGCACCAAACAGCTTCTCGTTTGTCCTTGTTCTTATTTTGATTCAACTAAAATGTGAGGTTCTTCAAATCCTCCTTCAATTCTTCAATGGTCGGGTCTGTCTATTGGTATTGGTTCTCTTCCAGCTGCAAGGTTTCCTGTAGCACCTCAACCTGCGTCCGAAACTTGTGTTGTCGTAAGGGGTATTTCATATGTGGGAATAGTGAGTTGACAAAAAGATGTTGGTGTTGCATCTTGGTCATAAGATATTTTAACGTTCCCTTCAATTGCTTAAATCTTTGGTCAATCTCCCATACGGACTCTCCTGGCTTCTGTCGAATCTCAATAATTTCATTCATGTAATGGTCCTCTGAGCTCGATTTCTAGAACTCATTAATTAGTAGTTTCTTGATGTCTTCTAGTGTCCTCGTCGTCCTAGGAGCATTGTTTGTGTCTAGACTCATGTACCGGTCTAGTGTGCGGTCTCTTAGCATGATCGCTAGCTGCGCAAGTTTGGTATATTCATATGTGATCTATTTTGCCTCCCAGATCTTTTCACAAATGAACAAATTCTTCTACGGGTCTTCTGTTGCTTCTCCTCCAAATTCTGGTAATCTGATCATGGGGTCATGTCCTGCCATTCTAAATAATGAATTTCTACCTCTATCGTGCGGTGTAGATACTTGACTCGTACTGCCTGAACTGGCTCCTCTAGTTTTTTATCCTTTGGTAGATGTGCTTCTCGCTATCGGACTTCCTCCAAACTTCAGTTTTCTAAACAGTGATTTTCTCTTTGGTGTATTAGTCACACATGGGTTTATGGGTTCCACACTAACATTAATACGGAAAGGGTGTCTATCTTCTCCTCCTCTTCTTGGGCCTCTTGTTTTCCTCTCATAGGTTGTGTGTAGGATTTCCTCAATCTGCTCCACAGCCTGGAGATCCTCTACCTCTTCTTCGTCGCTTGCTAAGCCCTCCCTCACGACTACAGCTCTTTTCTTGGTATTCACCTTATATTGGTAGGGTACTCCACTATGCGTCATTCCAGGTGATGCTAAGATCCACTTAAGTTGGTTGTCATCCATCAATATTGGATCCAATAATTCCTCCTCCTTCTTTCCTTTATCCTCTCCTTTGGCCATTTATCCTCCCCTCTATCAGTGCATCCCCCCTTCCCCCATGCACGCAGGGAAGTTTAGTTGTCTTCTTCCATCGTCATTACACCTTTGTTATATATAAGTATTTTAATCGAAGTATATAGTGATCAAATGTACCTTCTGTGAGGTCCGCGTAGAAATTCTTGCTCTGTCGCACTATATGACTTTGTTGTGTCAACTGCAAACTCTGTGATGAAGCCTGCCACAATACTATCAATCCAAAAGTTGACTGTGCAGGTGAATTTGTTGTTCACATGTTGTAACTGGTTAATCCATATTGGGGTCCAATATAGCTATTGGATCTAGTTCACCGCATGGTTATCTTTCAACCTTAGTATCCACTCCTACAATAGGTGAGGAAAATCACAGAAAAAGACTATGTGTAAATCTGTAAACACGTATTTATCTAGGTATTTGCAAGGCATCGGGCTAGGATTTCTATTATCTTTGTGGGAAAACTCTAGCTCTTTAGTTCTCAACCAGCCTTTGATTTATTCATTCGTGGGGTTCCACGGTCTCAACATTCCCTTCTAGTGACTCAGTAGTCTTCTAGTTTCGCTCATTTTTGTGCACATGTGTTCTATCCCATCTACTCAGTCCTTTCTTGTTCCTCTTACAATGGCAATGGAACCATTTGTTGGTCTTTAGCCTACCGAACAACTCTGCGCTACTGACCCAGGGTTCATATATTTCAAGGTACCAACAAAGCCTAAAACTATCATCCCTTCTGGTGAACCAAAAGGCAACACAACACATAGAATGTAATACGCAGTCTCACCCGAGATAGATTTTATGTGTGGCTATAAGAATTAGGTGTTTATAGCCTAGGATTGAGTAGGGGATAGGGGGTCTGCATTCCGAGCCATTTCTTATGATTTATATTACCACTTACTATTATCTGACCTTCAGAATTCAACAGTGTAACAGAAATGAACTAAAAATAATAATAACTCATTCATTCATCGCATTTAGCATTTAACTAACAAAAGTAAGTAGAGATACACATGCATTCATCACATCAAACAGATATTACCATGCACCCCCTCCCGGGGCTACATCCACAAAGATTTGGCTCTTGGATCTCTTATTATGATAGTTCTACAATTCTCACAGCTCACGCTTACAATTCTTCTTAGATCGGAAAGATCTCTGTGAGGCGAACTAGATCACACCAAGATCCTCAGCCTGGGATCTAATCCTCGAGGTCTACCTCCCGCTTATCTCTCTCGTTCCAAGTAATTATCTTATCAAAATATTACATAAAATGGAAGCTCAACCTTCGCAAAATCTATGAACTTCTGAATCTCTGAACTCTAAACCTTCAAAACAACCTTTCTTTGATACCTACTTTCCTATATTTATATATATCGGGCTCTTCAGTCGTTTACACAAAAACTCTTATCAAAAACATTAACTTTTTTGTCATTAGGTATTCCTTCTCTGCATGTATTCGTTGCTTCCTTCCAGTTGTTGCCTCCTTCTTGCATGCACACACGTTGTGCTTCTTGCTAGTTATTGCTTTCCTCCTGCATGTTTTCTTTCCCACGATTGCTCTTCCAGCTGTCATTCTTCTTCATGCATGCCTTCTTTCCCATTTCGGCCTGCTGCCAACTCCCCCTCTAAGAGGTTTATTATCTGAATTTATCTCTTTTTAATGGTGTGGATTACTTATTTTGAGGTTTTTTATGTTATTTTGATATTTGGTTCTTAACATGTCCCCACCTGACAAAATAGTTCCTTCCAAAAATCGCTAGTAAACTTGGGATCCCTATCGCTTACGATAACTTTGGAAAATCCATGAAGTTTTAAAATATTTTTAACATAGCTATCGGTGACTTGGATAGCCTTGGCCTTTGAATAGATCCTGACAAAGTGGGCATATTTGGTTAATTGGTTGATGATTACAAATATAGAGTCTTTTCTTTCAGAGGTAGGAAAACCAGTAATAAATTCCATAGATATTTCAAACCATTTTTGGGCTAGGATATGAAGGGGTTTCGAAAGACCTAGAGGAGAAATAGTTTCAAACTTTGTCATTAAAAGGTGTTACATTCTACCAAATATTTATGAATTTTAGATCGCATACCTTTCTAGAAGAAGGACTACCATATATTGTAGTAAGTTTTGAAAAACCCCACATGCCTTGCTAATGGAGAATCGTGATTTTATTTCAAAAATTGGAGTTTGAACTTGGAAGAGATGAGAAAAATTATATGTTTTTTGTACCACAGTATGTCATTCTCCCAAGTGAATTTAGGATTTGTAGTTGGGTTGATTTTGACTTCTCCTATTAGCCTTCTTATTTTTGGATTTTTATATACTCAGTTTGAAATTTTGAGATCCATTCAGGAATAATGGTGGACATAGCACATAGAGTAGAATCATTATTAATTTTCCTTGATAACCTATCCATAACCAAATTCTCCTTCCCTTTTTTTATAAATAATATTGAAATAAAATACCTAGATTTTTCTCACCCATTTTTGTTGCTCTGATGAAAGGTTTTTCTTAGTTAAAAAATACTTCAAGCTATTGTGGTTTTTTTTCATGATAAATTGTGTTCCCAACAAGTATTTTTTACATTTAACCAAGGAATGCATAATTTCCAACATTTCTTTTTCATATGTTTATTTTTTTTCTCCCTTGGTTTGAATTTTAAACTTTTGAATGCAATGGGATGATTATCTTGCTTAAGTACGACACCTAATCCAACTCTTGAAGCATCACATTAAAGGACAAATGATTTGGAGAAATGATTTGGGGGTTCAACACAATAAATGAATCGAAGAACTAAGGAATGGAGCAAGGAAGTATCACACACTAGGGAAGAAGGGAAAGCAGCATGACAGAAGGGAAAAGGAAGCAGTGCACTAGGAAAGAAGGAATATCAGTGCAAAGAAAAAGCAAGGAATGGTTGGATCAAAGACCAACCGTGCAGAAGACAGTTAGAAAGTGGACAAGTTGATTCTAGTTAGAATTAGGGTTTTGAGTCATAATGCAATGGTTTTTACCCATTTTCTAATATAAATATAGGATGTATGAGGTAGCTAGGGTTTCAATCAATCAATCGAGTATCATTGTGTGAAGAACCTACTTTTGGATAACTTTGGACTCTAGAGTCGAAGTATTTGTTTTGTTGAGAATTACGGAGCTCATATGGAGCCATTTTTTATATGTAACTAAGGTTCAATGATCCAGGTGGATATCGGTGGCCACCCACCTTATCCAACTGGATCAAAATAGTTTTCTGGCAATTTTGGCAATTTACTATTTTTAGTAGTTTTAACTCCTGGGGCCATTTTGAGGGCCTAAATGAAGGTTTTTCGGGGTAGAGATTCTCAATTATAGTTGAAGGAATATTGAGCCCCCAAAATGAATCTCCTCGATGATACCTTTCCAATGGGCTATCATACGCCTAAAAATCGTATGCAAGTGTTACGACCCCGGGAAGTTGATGTACTAACTTACCCAAATGGGGCCCACATGACTTTTGGCGCTTCATCTCCTAGGGTTAGGTTTTTGGATGTCTAGGGTTTTTGGAATTCATGTTTATTTTAAAAATTCCTTCAAAGGTTTATTGTAATCATCTTCTTGTGGAGGCAAGTATCCATCACATCTCTTCTCAGAGATAAGTTGCCACCATTCTAGTGAGTCTTCCACTCTGTATTTTTACAGTCTATGTACATTTCTTTCATTAATAGAAATTGTGTATTATTGTATATCTGTGTTTATGGTTGCACCTCTGATACATTTTTGTTACATTATTGAATATCTGTGATATCTCTGTGCATTTCTCTATTATATATTCGCTCTCATTTCGTGTCGAAAATAAATCTGGATCAGTGGTATTAGAGCAGGCTACTCTTGATCATTTTTTTAGTGCATGTCCTCGACGAGGTCTGAGTATAGCAAGTTGTGTCTCAAGATTGTCTCTCTTGAAGACAATCTCTCTCACATTCCCAAGAAACCCTCCATGGTAGAAGAAAAGAAAAACGACGGAGCAGACGGTCCTATAAATTTGTTGCTTGAGAAAGCTCTCACATGACAGAGGGACGAGATGATGGAGAATTTTTACCACATTCTTCAACACCTGCCGATAGAAATATGCACATCTTCATCAAATAGACACTTTGGAAGCACCTCTCCTTTCAAGGTACAGGTTAATTTTGATATTCCCATATTTGAAGGTTAGATAGATGCAGATGCCCTAGACAAATGGTTAAATATGTTAGAAGGTTATTTCTCTGTTCATAATATTTTCGACAGGGAAAATATCACCTTCGTACTCCTTAAATCTCTCCCCCATGTCAAACATTGGTGGGAAACTTACTGGGAGCAAAGCTCCACTGAGTATTCTGGAATATATGGGGTCGAGCCCACTTGGGATTTTTTTGTGGATGTGGTAAAGGAATAGTATTACCCTATTGGAAACTATGAGGACCAGTACATGAGTTGGACCACACTGTGTCAAGAGAGGGACCAAGAAGTTTCGGAGTTTGCCAATAACTTCCATACCTTGCGCACCAAGCTGGGTATCAAAGACTCCGAATGAAATTTGGTTCTGAAATACCCTGGGGCTCTACACAGATACATCCAAGATGAAATGGATTTTTTGGATATCTCATCACTCGGTGTTGCTTATCAATATGTTGTTAATATAAATCATTAATATAAATCGTTAATATATCTCATCACTCGGTGTTGCTTATCGATATTTAATTAATATAAATCATGTATTACTGTATATGTTTGTTTATGGTTGCATCTATGATACATTTATGTTACATTATTGAATATCTATGATATATCTGTGCATTTCTTTATTATATATCCGTTATCATTTCATGTCGAAAATAAATCTGGATCAGTGGTATCAGAGAAGGTTGTTCTTGATCATTTTTTCAGTGCATGTCCCCAACGAGGTCTGAGTATAGAAATTTGGTTCTCGAGCTTGTCTCTCTTGAATACAATCACTCTTGCACGCCCAAGAAACCCTCCATGGTGTAAGAAAATAAAAACAACGGAGCAAATGATCCTATAAATCTGTTACTTGAGAAAGCTCTCACACGATAGAGGGACAAAATGATGGAGAATTTTTCCCACATCCTTCAACACATGCCGATAGAAGCAGGTGCATCTTCATAAAACAGCCACTTTGGAAGCACGTCTCATTTCAAGGTACGGGTTAATTTTGATACTCTTGTATTTGAAGGTCAGATAGATGTGGATGCCCTAGACAAATGGTTAAATTTGTTAGAAAGTTATTTCTCTGTTCATAATTTTTCCAACAGGGAAAATATCACCTTCGCACTCCTTAAATATCTCCCCCATGTTAAACATTGGTGGGAAAATTACAGGGAAAAAATCTCCACAGAGGATTCTAGAATATATGGGGCTAAGCCCACTTGGGATTTTTTTGTGGATGTGGTAAAGGAACAGTATTACCCTATTGGAAACTATGAGGACTAGTACATGAGATGGCCCACACTACGGAAAGAGAGGGGCCAAGCCATTTCGGAGTTCACCAATACCTTCCATACCTTTTGCACCAAGCTGGGTATCAAAGACTTTGAACGACATTTGGTTATGAAATACCCTGGGGATCTACATAGATACATCCAAAGTGAAATGGATTTTCGGGATATCTCATCACTCGGTGTTGCTTATCAATATGTTGTTAAAATCGAGCATAAATTTAAGCACTAGAACAAATGGGAGTTCGGGTCTGTAAATCTGCAACAACCAAAGTATGTCAAAGACGGACCTAACAAACAGTCTGCCAAAAACCAGTCCAAGCCACACAAAAAGAAGGTTCATGGGAAGACAAAGAATGACACTGGAAAATGGTGTGATTTCCACAAAATCCCCTAGCACAACATCGATGAATGTCGCTCAAAACAGTCATTGGTGGTCAGGATCAAAAACAAGGAGCCAAAACCTAATTCAGAATCTGATTCTGATAATACTGGTAAAAGACAGATCATCGACGCAAACCCCACTACTATTATCGCGACCGCAACAATTCAACCAAAAGAACCAATAGATACTAAAGAGGGGGAGTGCCTTTTTCATTCACAGATGTGGGTGAAGGGTACCCCACTACATTTTATTGTTGATAGCAAAAGCTAGAAGAACCTCATCACAGCAAAGGTCATCAAATATTTTGGATTGTTGACAACACCACACCCACAGCCATACAACATCGGGTGGCTTCACCAAGGACGAGATCTTCGTGTCAGCCAGTAGTGTCTATTTTCATACAGCATACATCCCTTCAAGGATGAGGTATTATGTGATGTTTCTCCACTGGATGTATGTGATGTTCTCTTGGGCCAACCATATATGTGGAAGTGCCATGTTGTTTATGATTCTTGACCCCACAATGTCATTGTTTCTCTGGGGGGTCATATCTATAGAATACCAGAGGTAGTTTTGACTATTGTTCCACCTAAAAAGTGTCGCAAGGTAGTATCTCATACTACAAAATTTAGCTTCTTCACAATCTGTTCAAAGGTGAACAAAAGGATACCGCAACCACTACAGCCTCGGCCCAAGCACCTTCTATCCAACAGAAGCAGGTCGACAAGATTGTAGTAAAGTTTAAAGATTCCTTCTACACAAAATAATCTCATGTATCGATATTGGTTAAAAATATCCAAACTTCTAGCCACATGCTCGTGATATCCTTCCATAAACCAAGCAGTGCGACGTCTCTAGCAAGGCAAGCAACTCACCAAGATTCAGATTCAGCAAATGCTTTTTCCTCTCCCCCGGGCACTCAACGCAATGGATACCATTGCTTCCTGAGGAGGGAGGATTGATCCAAGTGGATATCAGTGTCCACCCATCTTCTCCAACTGGCTCAAAATAGTTTTATGGCAATTTTGGCAATTTACTATTTTTAGCAGTTTTAACTCTCAGGACCATTTTGAGGGCCTAAATGAAGGTTTTTATAGATATATATTATCAATGATATCCAAAGTCATTATTTATTCCCCAAAATTAATCTCCTCGATGATACCTTTCCAACGGGCTATCATACACCTAAAACGGAGATCGTATGCAAAAGTTATGACCCCGGGAAGTTGATGTACTAACTTACCCAAA
>JZKD02S1718882.1:28280-44285 GCA_000966675.3 Picea glauca
CTTAATAACAGAAATCGAGACATGATTCTAGCATATAGAAAGTAAACTAATTAATCAACAACTAGTTAAGCAAAATCTAAATGATAATTGAATAGGCAATCTACAAATAAAAACTGAAACTAACCCTACCATCCACCGAAGCCTTGTGAAAGAAAACATAAATTAAAATTATGTTCTACTATGTTTCAAACTCTGTTTTAAACTTGATTTTAAAAGCATAAATAAAATGCAATCTAATATTTAATCACTCACAGGGTTAGTGTATGAGTTCGCAAACCCGTTCCTAACTATAGAATCAATGCATATTAACAAAAATCCTTCATACTAACCTGCAAAAGAGAATTAAAACAGTTAAAATACAACAACAAATTAGATAACAAAGAAATCAAAGAGTAGTTCATGTATAGGAAATAAAAAGACATCTAAGTTATGAAATGCATAAATAACACATAGAACAATTATCATACTATTGGTGGGCCCTCCAACAAGTCATGGTCACTTATCAAAGGCACACCACGAACTTAGAAAATCGATTTCACCATTAAAACTCAAAAACGCAGCTTTATATAATTCTGGCAATGAAAAATAGTAAAAACAGAGGAAAACGTATTTGTCTCTAATCCTCTACTTCTTCTACTGCTTCCTAGCTATTGTATGACCACCATGGTGGTATTTATAGGTTTTACAGACCAAGAGTTCAACCATTGGAGGGTCGAACCTCTTATATAAACAACAAATTACATTAATGGTGCCCTAACTGCGGAAATGGAGAAAGCCAATAATCACCCAGCTCAACAACCCAAACCGAGTTTTCAAGAGTTCAGTAGCTGGAGGGGGCAAGCACGAGAACAACCCATGTTCCTGATTTTCCCATCACTGGCTGCCAATACCATAACTACCAAATCGCCCACCATTTTTGTGCAAGACAGAGTGTTGGACGGAGTGTCGGACTGGGTACTGGATTGAGTACTGGATGGAGTGTCGAACTGAGTGTCGAAAGTAGAAACGTGATGCGATTTCACCCTAGTGTAGATCATATCATTTTGGCACAAAATTCTTCAAAAAGCTTCTCCAAAACATGAAAAACACATATGTACATTCAGAAAAAGTGTCTAATTATTGTCATAAAACTGATCATATCTTGGGCCCAACATTACCCCCACATTTACAATTTTACAGGTCCCACTGCAAACAAAAAAGAAATTACCTCTCATGACTAAGCTTGTTGAGGAGGATCAGCTTTGGAAGCTTTTTCTTCTTGCTGTGAATAATTTTCCTTATGCCTCTTGTGTTGCTTCAGTTGTGCTCTGAAGTTGCAGTTAGATTTGGTCATTTCATCAACCAACCGTTGAAGGGAGTTTACCTTTGCTTGGAGGACTGCATTATCATGATGAAGGTGTGTTTCTATTGTCTTCCTTTCTTCCAACTATTGGAGGAGCTGAAAATTATTTTTTTGTAGCTTCTCAATGGTTGGAGAAGAATCAGTGATCTTGGAGGAAGGCTTAGATCCTTTGAGGGATGTGGACAATCTATCATTCTTAGGATCTAGAGTAGGCATGGGTGAAGTAGGAGTAATAGGGGATTGATAGGGAGAGGTGGGTTCTGATTTTGTCTTTCTTTGAGGCTTTAATCCATCTGTAGAAACTTCCCTAAGTCTCTTGTGAGGGCTCTCAAGATCAGAGGACACTTGGATAGGATCCAAAGTAGGCAGGGGTTTTGCATAAGGTTTTGTTCTTGTGCTCTGAGTACTCTTTCAAAAGGGTCCTTTACCAAATCGATTGGATCCCCTCCTATTGTGGGAACGATGGGAAAGTCTTGTTGAATCACTTCTTGGATATTTTTAGGTGTGGGATCAAGAGAGATTGAAGGCATTGGGGGGTTATCGATAGGCTTATTTTGATCTTTACTCTTGGTCTTTTTACTCGATGAGGAAGCAGGGATGTCAACAAGATTTTTGTATTGTTCTGGTAAAGAGAAGGTTTGTGCAAGGGGGTTTGGAGTTCTTAGAGAGCGGGGCTTGGATGGAGAGATAGTTATTAGGCTAAGTGGCTTTTTGTCGATCTTAATTGTCAAGTGAGGGTTTGCAAATTGATAGATAAATTCATCCCAAGTTTGCGCATGTTTCTCTAATTCAGCTAGAACAAGGAGTTTGATTAAGCCATGGTGAAAGAGGCTATTGTGGGGGTTAGTTACATTCTTCCTCACTTGAGAGGACATCTTCTCCAAGCTCTTTAGAAAGTAGAAGGGAAAATTTAAAGGTTTGTTGAACTGGAAATGAGCTAGCAATATGAAATAACAGGCTTTGAAAGTAAAATATCTACCTTCACATGTGATCAACCTCGTGATGATGATGAGAGGGTTGATCAATTCCTCCTTTATCTATTCCTTAGAATATCCTTTTTCTCCTAAAATGTTCTGGAATTTGGACTTAAAAACCCTATTATAACTTGAGCGTGGCAGCTGGTGGTTTTTGAACCATCTATCTCCCATCCTTGGAAGCTCTGTGGCTACAACAATGGACTCTTATGAGACCCCAAAGGAAATATACCCCCATGTGCATTGTCTTTCCATCGGAACTGAGGGAAAATTTCATGGAGATTCCATCATCGTGGCCCTGCAAGTTAGACAAAAACGGCCCCCAACCTGCGCGTAAAAACACCTCTCTGCATTGTGCAAATTCGAGAATGGAAAAAATATTTTCATAGGAAGAGGGTTCATACCTCTTGGAAATTATGACAGAGGATAAATTCACTAGGCAAGGGTGCGATTGGGCCAAGAGATGGCATGAATTGGGCACGGGTCAAACGTGATTTGAACAGGGGAATGAAAGACAGAGATTGGGCGTGATTTATTACATAGGGGCAAGGAAAAATAGAAAGGGAGAATTGGGATAATAGGTTACCCAACCCATATTTGAATGCGTCTATGGTGGAGTTGGTTACACACATGTGTGCACAGAATTCCATGTGTGGGAGATTTCGAATTTGAAGGCTCGTTTTTTGGGGGGGGGCAAATGCAATGATGCATAGTTAAATCAATGTCCAAGTCTTTTGACTTGGACATTTTATCTTGAACATATCTAAATCATCTTCAATCAATTGCCTACAACCAATTCAATTGAATGTCATTGATTCCTAGTTACCTAGAATTGTGGATAGTTATTGGTGTGTAATTCATACGGTACTTCGTTCGGCACCTCATACAGCATTTCATACGATACTTCATATGACACCTCTATGTTAAATACATTTTCACCTCTTGCAATGGATAGCCTGTAATATTGAAATGTTTTTGACAGTCACAGTGGTTAAAGAGCAGAGGTAGAATGCTCCCTTGTTGTTGATTTTTCCATCATGCTCACTCAGTCGTCTTGCATAGGACATATAATGTAAAACCTACAATGAAAAGGTCATAGAAAGACTAAGATATGTAATGTCAATCCCATAATGTACATCTTGTAAACCGATATAAGTGGTATGGTCTGTTAAGTATATGTTCAGCAATTTATAGCACACAGGAGTTTAGCACTTCAAAAATAAAATGATTATTAATGTAATAACCTGTATCATGGAAATAATACAAAATTTCTTGGAAAGATTTATTTCTCCAGGCAATGATAATTTGTCATCTCATGAACCCCTCCCCCACACCTAAGTATTATGACAGCTCACAATCAAAAGTATAGGAAACCAGTCAGTTCCCCCAATAGCCAAAGATTTATAGTATGTCAAGTGTAAAGATAAATTTCACAGATTGGTCTGACGAGACGATTACAAGATGGCCCCACCTATATGATAAGATATCCTATACATAGATAAGAAGAGGTAGGCAAGAGAGTTTCAAGATAGTCTTAGAGTTATTTCCCAATGGCAAGTTTATGGAGTTCATTAACCTTAGCTTAACCATACATACTTCATGTCAACTTTGTCTGCAAGTAATGTCGTACATCAGGACAAGTTTAAATTTATTATTTATTTTTTATCAGATTACTATCCTCGCTAGGTAGAATGCCCTGCTACCAGCAAGTTGGTTCAGTACTCTGGCAGGTTTACCTAGTCATACCACATGTCGGTACCCACTGCCAACATACCTATTCAGTATCCCGACAAGTTAGCCTCTTACACCCTCAGAGACTGGCCCTCCATCTTTTAATATTTTAGTATAAGATTTTTTTATGCAAGAAGATGGGGGGACATCTCTAAAAACAACTTTGTCTTTCTTCTTTTTTTAATTGGGATGGTATTTATGTTAGAAGATGACTTTTTGTTATATTACTTAGTGATTGTCCCAATGTAAGGGGTACTTAAGAGGACGTGGCCTATCTAAAGATATGATATAATCAATCTATTTAGTGTGTAGTGGATGGTACCATTGAGAAAGAACAGAAAGGTATCTCTAGGCTCAACTCACTTTCTTCTTTTGTATTTATTGTGATGTTTTCATGATTAACCACTAATTAGACCTCCTTGTTACTCTTTGATAAAGACACTTTACTCACTTACTCAGGTTTCTTGGAAAAGTTGTACGAGAGACCTCTAGGCTTGCTAGTTATGGTATCACTTGCTTATACAGTGGTGAAGAGTTTCAAGAGCAACTGCTTTAAAATGCCTTAAGAAAATGAAAATTTCTGCAAAAAATATGGCTAATTACAGTAAGTCAATATTCATTTGATGCTTAGCAGACAATGAAATTCAACTGTAATAATATTTTGAAGAAAAATCCTTCTTTTATATTTCCTTGAAACTTTCTACTCCTGGTGAAATAAATACTTCCAGAAATATCTAGAATTTCCTTATTAACAAAATTCAAAAACTATTTACATATGTACAATAGAGAATTCAGAAGAAAAAAAAAATCAAGAACAAGGGGGGACTTCCCCATCTACTAAGGCCAATGCCTTGTCCGTTGACATGACCTGTATAAAATACTCTTTGGAAATGGGCTTATGATAAAATTTGACTCGATATCCATTTACTACAAAAGAGACTTATCCATCGTCAATCGTTTTAATTTTTACAACTCCATTGTCATATACAGTGTCTACCTCATAAGGGACCAACCACCGGGTGGTGAGTTTTCCTTTGAAGGTTTTGAATCGGGAATCAAACAACATAGCCCAATCACCAGGTTGGAAGTGTTTCTTCTTAATAAACTTGTCATGACACTTGCTCTGCTAGTTTTGGACCAATATTGTTTGTTGGATGGCATCTTGCCTAATTTCATCCAACTCATTCAATTGTAGGTCTCATTGCTTCTGAGCCTCATATAAGTTCAATCCTAATTTTGTGGCAATACGGAAGGTCCTTACTTGGAATTCTATTGTTAGAAGTACTTGTTTCCCGTACACTAGCTGATAAAGAGTATGCCCAGTGGTATTTATCCAGGTGGTCTGGTATGCCCACAAAGCCTCTGGGATCCTATCAGCCCAATCCTGGTGATGTAATTGAATAGTATTGGTCAATATGTCTTCCAGAACTTTGTTTGTGGATTCTACCTGACCATTGGCTTGCAGGTGGTATGGAGAATATTTACAGTGTTTAATCCCATATTTCTCTGTTAGCTCTCTCATCAACTTGGAAGTGAATTGAGTGCCTTGGTATGTAACAATTTCACGAGGGACACCGAAGAGGGTAAAGATGTCTTCATAGATGAATTCGATAACAGAATTCTATGTAGCCCTGAATAGGGATTTTTCGACATATTTTCGCCGGTTTTGGGCCGACATATTATCGTTGGGCCGACATATTTCCGGGACCACATGATATTAGGTGGTTTTCGGCACATGGTTTTTACCGATGGTTTTCTATTTCCGGTTAAGGAATTAGGGTTTTGGAATAATCCAGGTCATTGGGTTAGGGTTTTGGATGCCGCTGGCTCCTATATGTATATTGTATTGTAAACAATGTGTATCAATATAATATATGTTGGTTTTCCCGGTTTGGGTTTCCAGGTGAAAAATCTCTGTGTAATGTTTGTATTTTCCATTGCATCTTTTCTATTCTTTTCTGAATATCAGTTTGCAGTAGATATTGTACAAGGTTAGAATTTACACTCAATGGTGACCATTGCTTCCTAATGAGGGATTATTTATATAGGAGGATATCGGTGGCCACCCACCTTCTCCAACTGGCTCAAAACAGTTTTCTGGCAATTTTGGCAATTTACTATTTTTAGCAGTTTTAACTACTAGGGTCATTTTGAGGGCCTAAATGAAGGTTTTTCGGGATCAATATTCTCATTGATAGCCAAAGGCATGAATTTTCCCCAAAAATGAATCTCCTTGACGATACCTTTCCAATGGGTTATGATACACCTAAAACGGAAATCGTATGCAAAAGTTACGACACCGGGAAGTTGATGTACTAACTTACCCAAACAGGGCCCACATGACTTTTGGCGCTTCATCTCCTAGGGTTAGGTTTTTGGATGTATAGGGTTTTGGTAATTCCTTTTTATTGTAAAAATGCCTTCAGAGGCTCATTGTAATCATCTTCTTATGAAGGCGAGTAGTCGTCACATCTCTTCTCAGAAATAAGATGCCACCATTCTAGCGAGTCTTCCACTCTATATTTTTATAGTCTCTGTACATTTATTTCATTAATAGAAATCATTTATTATTGTATATCTGTGTTTATGGTTGCATCTCTAATACATTTATGTTACATTATTGAATATCTATGATATCTCTGTGCATTTCTTTATTATATGCCCGCTCTCATTTCGTGTCGAAAATAAATCTGGATCAGTGGTAGAAGAGCAGGTTGCACTTGATTAGTTTTTAAGTGCTTTTCCCCGACGAGGTCCGAGTATAGAAAGTTGGGTCTCGAGCTTGTCTCTCTTGAAAAAAATTGCTCTCACATGCCCAAGAAACCCTCCATGGCTAAAGAACAGAAAAACGATGGAGCAGACAATCCTATATATATGTTCCTTAAGCAAGCTCTCACGTGACAGAGGGATGAAATGATGGATAATTTTTCCCACATCCTTCAACGCATGTCGATAGAAACGGACGCATCTTCATCAAAAAACCACTTTGTAAGCACCTCTCCTTTCAATTCACAGGTTAATTTTGATATTCCTGTATTTGAAGGTAAGATAGATGCGGATGCCCTAGACAAATGGTTAAATCTGTTAGAAGGTTATTTCTTTGTTCATAATTTTTCCGACAGGGAAAATATCACCTTCATACTCCTCAAATCTCTCCCCCGTGTTAAACATTGGTGGGAAACTTACTTGGAGAAAAGCTTCAAAAAGGATTCTGGAATATATGGGGTCCTGCCTACTTGGTATTTTTTTGTGGATGCGGTAAAGGAACAGTATTACCCTGTTGGAAACTATGAGGACCAGTACATGAGATGGACCACATTGCAGCAAGAGAGGGACCAAGTAGTTTCGGATTTCACCAATACCTTCCATACCTTGCGCACCAAGCTGGGTATCAAATACTATGAACGACATTTGGTTCTGAAATACCGTGGGGCTCTACACAGATACATCCAAACTGAAATAGATTTTTTGGATATCTCATCACTCAGTGCTTCTTATCAATATGTTGTTAAAATCGAGCATAAATTTAAGCACCAGAACAAAAGGGAGTTCAGAATTGTAAATAAGAAACAAATTAAGCATGACAAAGATGGCCCTAAAAAATAGTCTACTAAAAACCAGTCCAAGCCACAGGAAAAGAAGGGTCACGGGAAGACAGAGAAGGACACCGAAAAATGGTGTGATTTCCACAAAATCCCCTAGCACAACATCAATGAATCTCTCTCAAAACAGTCATTGGTGGTCGGGATCAAAGACAAGGAGCCAAACCCTGATTCAGAATCTGATTCTGAAAATACTGGTAAAAGACATATCATCGACACAGACCCCACTGCTATTGTCGCGACCGTAGCAATTCAACCAGAAGAACCAACATATCTGTAAGAGGGGGAGTGCATTTTTCATTCACAGATATGGGTGAAGGGGACCTTGTTACATTTTATTGTTGATAGAGGAAGCAAGAAGAACCTCATCTCAGCAGAGGTTGTCAAACAGTTGGGATTGTTGATAACACCACACCCATAGCCATACAAAATCTGGTGCCTTCGCCAAGGAGGAGATATTTGTGTCAACCAGTAGTTATGATTGTCATACAGCATCCATTCCTTCAAGGATGAGTCATACGGCATCCAGCACTTCATCTCTTAGGGTTAGGTTTTTGGATGTGTAGGGTTTTTGGCATTCATCTTTATTGTAAAAAGGCCTTCAAAGGCTCATTGTTATCATCTTCTTGCGAAGGCGAGTAGCCATCATATCTCTTCTCAGATATAAGTTGTCACCATTCTAGCAAGTCTTCCACTCTGTATTTTTACAGTCTCTGTACATTTCTTTCATTAATAGAAATAATGTATTACTGTATATTTGTGTTTATGATTGCATATTTGATACATTTATGTTACATTATTGAATATCGATGATATCTCTATGCATTTCTTTATTATGTCTCCGCTCTCATTTCATGCCGAAACTAAATCCGGATCAGTGGTATCAAAGCAAGTTGCTCTTGATCATTTTTTCAGTGCATGTCCCCAACGAGGTTCGAGTATAGAAAGTTGGGTCTCGAGCTTTTCTCTTTTGAAGACAATTGCTCTCGCACACCCAATAAACCCTCCATGGTAGAAGAAAATAAAAACGACAGAGTAGATGATCCTATAAATATATTGCTTGAGCATGCTCTCACACGACAGAGGGACGAAATGATGGAGAATTTTTCCCATATCCTTCATCACTTGCCGATAGAAACAGGTGCATATTCATCAAACAGCCACTTTGGAAGCACCTCCCCTTTCAAGGTACAGGTTAATTTTGATATTCTTGTATTTGAAGGTCAGATAGCTATGGATTCCATATATAAATGGTTAAATCTATTACAAGGTTATTTATCTATTCATAAATTTTTTGAAAGGGAAAATATCACCTTCAAAATCCTTAAATCTCTAACCAATGTCAAAAATTGGTGGCAAACTTACTAGGAGCAAAGATCCACAGAGGATTCTGGAATATATGGGGTTGAGCCCACATGGGATTTTTTTGTGAATGCGGTAAAGGAAAATTATTACCTTGTTGGAAACTATGAGGACCAGTACATGAGATGGACCACACTGTGGCAAGAGAGGGGCCAAGAAGTTCTAGAGTTCACCAATACCTTCCATACCTTGTGCACCAAGATGGGTATCAAAGACTCCAAAGGACATTTGGTTCTGAAATACCGTGGGGCTCTACATAGATATATCCAAACTAAAATTGATTTTTTGGATATCTCATCACTCGGTGTTACTTATCGATATGTTGTTAAAAATGAGTAGAAATTTAAGCAGCAGAACAAACAAGAGTTTGGGTCTATAAATCCGCAACAACCAAAGTATGACAAAGATGACCCTAACAAACAGTTTGTCGAAAACCAGTCCAAGCCATAGGAAAAGAATTGACACGGGAAGACAAAGAAGGACACCGGAAAATGGTGTGATTTCCACAAAATCCCCTGGCACAACATTGATGAATGTCGCTCAATACATTCATTGGTGGCCGAGATCAAAGGCAAGGATTCAAACCCTCATTCTGAATATGATTCTAAAAATACTGGTAAAAGATGGATCATTGATGCAGACCCCATTGCTATTGTCATGACCTCGGAAATTCAACCAAAAGAACCAATGGGTCCTAAAGAGGGGGAGTGATTTTTTCATTCACAGATGTGGGAGAAGGGTACCCTGCTTCATTTTATTGTTGATAGCGGAAGCCAAAAGAACCTCATCTCAGCAGAGGTCGTCAAATAGTTTGGATTGTCGAATACACCACACCCGCAGCCATACAACATCGGTTGGCTTTGCCAAGGACAAGATCTTCATGTCATCCAACAGTTTCAATTGTCATACAATATCTATCCCTTCAATAATGAGGTATTATGTGATGTTTCCCACTGGATGTTTGTGATGTTCTCTTGGGCCAACCATATATGTCGAAGTGCCATGTTGTTTATATGTCTCGACCCCGTAGTTTCATTGTTTCTCTGGGGGGTTATCTCTACAGAATACCAGAGGTAGTTCTGACTATTGTTCCACCTAAAACGTGTCGCAAGGTAGTATCTCATATTACAAAATTTAGCTTCTTCACAATCTGTTCAAAAGGTGAACAAAAGGATACCGCAACCACAACACCCTCGGTCTAAGCACCCTCTATCCAAAAGAATTAGGTTGAAAAGATTGTAGAAAAGTGTAAATATTCCTTCTTCACAAAAGAATCTCATGTATCCAGACTGGTTAAAAATATCCAACTTTTCCAGCCACATGCTCGCGATATCCTTCCACAAATCGAGCAGCACGACGTCTCCAATAAGGCAAGCAGCTCACCAAGATTCAGATTAAGAAATGTTTTTTCCTCTCCCCCGGGCACTCAACACAATGGAGACAATTTCTTCCTAAGGAGGGAGGATTGATCCAGGTTGATATCAGTGGCCACCCACCTTCTCCAACTGGCTCAAAACTCTTTTCTGACAATTTTGACAATTTACTCCTTTTAGCAGTTTTAACTCCCGGGGTCATTTTGAGGGCCTAAATGAAGTGTTTTGGGAATAGATATTCCCAATGATAGAAAAATTCATGATTGATCCCCCTAAATGATTCTTCTCGATGATAATTTTCCAATGGGCTATCATATTCCTAAAACGGAGATCATATGCAAAAGTTACGACCCTAGGAAGTTTATGTACTAACTTACCCAAACGGGGCCCACGTGACTTTTGGCACTTCATCTCCTAGGGTTAGGTTTTTGGATGTCTAGGGTTTTTGTCAATCATGTTTATTGTAAAAATGCCTTCAAAGGATCATTTTAATCATCTTCTTGTGAAGGAAAGTAGACATCACATCTCTTCTCAGAGATAAGTTGCCACCATTATAGTGAGTCCTCCACTTTGTATTTTTAGTCTCTGTACATTTCTTTCATTAATAGAAATCGTTTATTACCGTACATCTGTGTTTATGGTTACATCTCTGATACATTTATGTTATGTTATTGAATATATGTGATATCTCTGTGCATTTATTTATTATATCTCTGCTCATATCACCAATACCTTCCATACCTTGTGCACCAAGCTGGGTATCAAAGACTCTGAATGACATTTGGTTCTGAAATACCATGGGGATCTACACAGATACATACAAACTGAAATGGATTTTCTAGATATCTCATCACTCGGTATTGCTTATCAATATGTTGTTAAAATCGAGCAGAAATTTAAGCACCAGAACAAACGGGATTTCAGGTCTATAAATCTACAACAACCAAAGTATGACAAACACGGCCCTAACAAACAATCTCCCAAAAACTAGTCCAAGCCACAGGAAAAGAAGGGTCACGGAAAGACAAAGAAGGACACCAGAAAATGGTGTGATTTCCACAAACACCCCTGGCACAACACCGATGAATGTCACTCAAAAGAGTCATTGGTGGTCGAGATCAAAGACAAGGAGCCAAACCCTGATTCAAAATCTGATTCTGAAAATACTGGAAAAGACAGATCATTGACGAAGACCCCANCTTAATAACAGAAATCGAGACATGATTCTAGCATATAGAAAGTAAACTAATTAATCAACAACTAGTTAAGCAAAATCTAAATGATAATTGAATAGGCAATCTACAAATAAAAACTGAAACTAACCCTACCATCCACCGAAGCCTTGTGAAAGAAAACATAAATTAAAATTATGTTCTACTATGTTTCAAACTCTGTTTTAAACTTGATTTTAAAAGCATAAATAAAATGCAATCTAATATTTAATCACTCACAGGGTTAGTGTATGAGTTCGCAAACCCGTTCCTAACTATAGAATCAATGCATATTAACAAAAATCCTTCATACTAACCTGCAAAAGAGAATTAAAACAGTTAAAATACAACAACAAATTAGATAACAAAGAAATCAAAGAGTAGTTCATGTATAGGAAATAAAAAGACATCTAAGTTATGAAATGCATAAATAACACATAGAACAATTATCATACTATTGGTGGGCCCTCCAACAAGTCATGGTCACTTATCAAAGGCACACCACGAACTTAGAAAATCGATTTCACCATTAAAACTCAAAAACGCAGCTTTATATAATTCTGGCAATGAAAAATAGTAAAAACAGAGGAAAACGTATTTGTCTCTAATCCTCTACTTCTTCTACTGCTTCCTAGCTATTGTATGACCACCATGGTGGTATTTATAGGTTTTACAGACCAAGAGTTCAACCATTGGAGGGTCGAACCTCTTATATAAACAACAAATTACATTAATGGTGCCCTAACTGCGGAAATGGAGAAAGCCAATAATCACCCAGCTCAACAACCCAAACCGAGTTTTCAAGAGTTCAGTAGCTGGAGGGGGCAAGCACGAGAACAACCCATGTTCCTGATTTTCCCATCACTGGCTGCCAATACCATAACTACCAAATCGCCCACCATTTTTGTGCAAGACAGAGTGTTGGACGGAGTGTCGGACTGGGTACTGGATTGAGTACTGGATGGAGTGTCGAACTGAGTGTCGAAAGTAGAAACGTGATGCGATTTCACCCTAGTGTAGATCATATCATTTTGGCACAAAATTCTTCAAAAAGCTTCTCCAAAACATGAAAAACACATATGTACATTCAGAAAAAGTGTCTAATTATTGTCATAAAACTGATCATATCTTGGGCCCAACATTACCCCCACATTTACAATTTTACAGGTCCCACTGCAAACAAAAAAGAAATTACCTCTCATGACTAAGCTTGTTGAGGAGGATCAGCTTTGGAAGCTTTTTCTTCTTGCTGTGAATAATTTTCCTTATGCCTCTTGTGTTGCTTCAGTTGTGCTCTGAAGTTGCAGTTAGATTTGGTCATTTCATCAACCAACCGTTGAAGGGAGTTTACCTTTGCTTGGAGGACTGCATTATCATGATGAAGGTGTGTTTCTATTGTCTTCCTTTCTTCCAACTATTGGAGGAGCTGAAAATTATTTTTTTGTAGCTTCTCAATGGTTGGAGAAGAATCAGTGATCTTGGAGGAAGGCTTAGATCCTTTGAGGGATGTGGACAATCTATCATTCTTAGGATCTAGAGTAGGCATGGGTGAAGTAGGAGTAATAGGGGATTGATAGGGAGAGGTGGGTTCTGATTTTGTCTTTCTTTGAGGCTTTAATCCATCTGTAGAAACTTCCCTAAGTCTCTTGTGAGGGCTCTCAAGATCAGAGGACACTTGGATAGGATCCAAAGTAGGCAGGGGTTTTGCATAAGGTTTTGTTCTTGTGCTCTGAGTACTCTTTCAAAAGGGTCCTTTACCAAATCGATTGGATCCCCTCCTATTGTGGGAACGATGGGAAAGTCTTGTTGAATCACTTCTTGGATATTTTTAGGTGTGGGATCAAGAGAGATTGAAGGCATTGGGGGGTTATCGATAGGCTTATTTTGATCTTTACTCTTGGTCTTTTTACTCGATGAGGAAGCAGGGATGTCAACAAGATTTTTGTATTGTTCTGGTAAAGAGAAGGTTTGTGCAAGGGGGTTTGGAGTTCTTAGAGAGCGGGGCTTGGATGGAGAGATAGTTATTAGGCTAAGTGGCTTTTTGTCGATCTTAATTGTCAAGTGAGGGTTTGCAAATTGATAGATAAATTCATCCCAAGTTTGCGCATGTTTCTCTAATTCAGCTAGAACAAGGAGTTTGATTAAGCCATGGTGAAAGAGGCTATTGTGGGGGTTAGTTACATTCTTCCTCACTTGAGAGGACATCTTCTCCAAGCTCTTTAGAAAGTAGAAGGGAAAATTTAAAGGTTTGTTGAACTGGAAATGAGCTAGCAATCTGAAATAACAGGCTTTGAAAGTAAAATATCTACCTTCACATGTGATCAACCTCATGATGATGATGAGAGGGTTGATCAATTCCTCCTTTATATATTCCTTAGAATATCCTTTTTCTCCTAAAATGTTCTGGAATTTGGGCTTAAAAACCCTATTATAACTTGAGCGTGGCAGCTGGTGGTTTTTGAACCATCTATCTCCCATCCTTGGAAGCTCTGTGGCTACAACAATGGACTCTTATGACACCCCAAAGGAAAGATACCCCCGTGTGCATTGTCTTGCCATCGGAACTGAGGGAAAATTTCATGGAGATTCCATCATCGTGGCCCTGCAAGTTAGACAAAAACGGCCCCCAACCTGCGCGTAAAAACACCTCTCTGCATTGTGCAAATTTGAGAATGGAAAAAATATTTTCATAGGAAGAGGGTTCATACCTCTTGGAAATTATGACAGAGGATAAATTCACTAGGCAAGGGTGCGATTGGGCCAAGACATGGCATGAATTGGGCGCGGGTCAAACATGATTTGAATAGGGGAATGAAAGACAGAGGTTGGGCATGATTTATTACATAGGGGCAAGGAAAAATAGAAAGGGAGAATTGGGATAATAGGTTACCCAGCCCATATTTGAATGCACCTATGGTGGAGTTGGTTACACACATGTGTGCACGGCATTCCATGTGTGGAAGATTTCGAATCTTAAGGCTCGTTTTTGGGGGGGGGAAATGCAATGATGCATAGTTAAATCAATGTCCAAGTCGTTTGACTTGGACATGTTATCTTGAACATATCTAAAGCATCTTCAATCAATTGCCTACAACCAATTCAATTGAATGTCATTGATTCCTAGTTACCTAGAATTGTGGATAGTTATTGGTGTGTAATTCATACGGTACTTCATTCGGCACCTCATACAGCATTTCATACGATACTTCATATGACACCTCTATGTTAAATACATTGTCACCTCTTGTAATGGATAGCCTGCAATATTGAAATGTTTTTGACAGTCACAGTGGTTAAAGAGCAGAGGTAGAATGCTCCCTTGTTGTTGATTTTTCCATCATGCTCACTCAGTCGTCTTGCATAGTACATATAATGTAAAACCTACAATGAAAAGGTCATAGAAATCCTAAGATATGTAATGTCAATCCCATAATGTACATCTTGTAAACCGATAAAAGTGGTATGGTCTGTTAAGTATATGTTCAGCAATTTATAGCACACAGGAGTTTAGCACTTCAAAAATAAAATGACTATTAATGTAATAACCTGTATCATGGAAATAATACAAAATTTCTTGCAAATATTTATTTCTTCAGGCAATGATCATTTGCCATCTCATGAACCCCTCCCCCACACCTAAGTATTATGACACCTCACAATCAAAAGTATAGGAAACCAGTCAGTTCCCCCAATAGCCGAAGATTTATAGTATGTCAAGTGTAAAGATAAATTTCACAGATTGGTCTGACGAGACGATTACAAGATCGCCCCACCTATAGGATAAGATATCCTATACATAGATAAGAAGAGGTAGGCAAGAGAGTTTCAAGATAGTCTTAGATTTATTTCCCAATGGCAAGTTTATGGAGTTCATTAACCTTAGCTTAACCATACATACTTCATGTCAACTTTGTCTGCAAGTAATGTCATACATCAGGACAAGTTTAAATTTATTATTTATTTTTTATCAGATTACTATCCTCGCTAGGTAGAATGCCCTGCTACCAGCAAGTTGGTTCAGTACTCTGGCAGGTTTACCTAGTCATACCACATGTCGGTACCCACTGCCAACAGACCTATTCAGTATCCCGACAAGTTAGCCTCTTACACCCTCAAAGACTCGCCCTCCATCTTTTAAGATTTTAGTATAAGATTTTTTTATGCAAGAAGATGGGGGGACATCTCTAAAAACAACTTTGTCTTTCTTCTTTTTTTAATTGGGATGGTATTTATGTTAGAAGATGACTTTCTGTTATATTACTTAGTGATTGTCCCAATGTAAGGGGTACTTAAGAGGACGTGGCCTATCTAAAGATATGATATAATCAATTTATTTAGTGTGTAGTGGATGGTACCATTGAGAAAGAACAGAAAGGTATCTCTAGGCTCAACTCACTTTCTTCTTTTGTA
>JZKD02S1718882.1:55853-66471 GCA_000966675.3 Picea glauca
CTTCATCTCCTAGGGTTAGGTTTTTGGATGTATAGGGTTTTGGTAATTCCTTTTTATTGTAAAAATGCCTTCAGAGGCTCATTGTAATCATCTTCTTATGAAGGCGAGTAGTCGTCACATCTCTTCTCAGAAATAAGATGCCACCATTCTAGCGAGTCTTCCACTCTATATTTTTATAGTCTCTGTACATTTATTTCATTAATAGAAATCATTTATTATTGTATATCTGTGTTTATGGTTGCATCTCTAATACATTTATGTTACATTATTGAATATCTATGATATCTCTGTGCATTTCTTTATTATATGCCCGCTCTCATTTCGTGTCGAAAATAAATCTGGATCAGTGGTAGAAGAGCAGGTTGCACTTGATTAGTTTTTAAGTGCTTTTCCCCGACGAGGTCCGAGTATAGAAAGTTGGGTCTCGAGCTTGTCTCTCTTGAAAAAAATTGCTCTCACATGCCCAAGAAACCCTCCATGGCTAAAGAACAGAAAAACGATGGAGCAGACAATCCTATATATATGTTCCTTAAGCAAGCTCTCACGTGACAGAGGGATGAAATGATGGATAATTTTTCCCACATCCTTCAACGCATGTCGATAGAAACGGACGCATCTTCATCAAAAAACCACTTTGTAAGCACCTCTCCTTTCAATTCACAGGTTAATTTTGATATTCCTGTATTTGAAGGTAAGATAGATGCGGATGCCCTAGACAAATGGTTAAATCTGTTAGAAGGTTATTTCTTTGTTCATAATTTTTCCGACAGGGAAAATATCACCTTCATACTCCTCAAATCTCTCCCCCGTGTTAAACATTGGTGGGAAACTTACTTGGAGAAAAGCTTCAAAAAGGATTCTGGAATATATGGGGTCCTGCCTACTTGGTATTTTTTTGTGGATGCGGTAAAGGAACAGTATTACCCTGTTGGAAACTATGAGGACCAGTACATGAGATGGACCACATTGCAGCAAGAGAGGGACCAAGTAGTTTCGGATTTCACCAATACCTTCCATACCTTGCGCACCAAGCTGGGTATCAAATACTATGAACGACATTTGGTTCTGAAATACCGTGGGGCTCTACACAGATACATCCAAACTGAAATAGATTTTTTGGATATCTCATCACTCAGTGCTTCTTATCAATATGTTGTTAAAATCGAGCATAAATTTAAGCACCAGAACAAAAGGGAGTTCAGAATTGTAAATAAGAAACAAATTAAGCATGACAAAGATGGCCCTAAAAAATAGTCTACTAAAAACCAGTCCAAGCCACAGGAAAAGAAGGGTCACGGGAAGACAGAGAAGGACACCGAAAAATGGTGTGATTTCCACAAAATCCCCTAGCACAACATCAATGAATCTCTCTCAAAACAGTCATTGGTGGTCGGGATCAAAGACAAGGAGCCAAACCCTGATTCAGAATCTGATTCTGAAAATACTGGTAAAAGACATATCATCGACACAGACCCCACTGCTATTGTCGCGACCGTAGCAATTCAACCAGAAGAACCAACATATCTGTAAGAGGGGGAGTGCATTTTTCATTCACAGATATGGGTGAAGGGGACCTTGTTACATTTTATTGTTGATAGAGGAAGCAAGAAGAACCTCATCTCAGCAGAGGTTGTCAAACAGTTGGGATTGTTGATAACACCACACCCATAGCCATACAAAATCTGGTGCCTTCGCCAAGGAGGAGATATTTGTGTCAACCAGTAGTTATGATTGTCATACAGCATCCATTCCTTCAAGGATGAGTCATACGGCATCCAGCACTTCATCTCTTAGGGTTAGGTTTTTGGATGTGTAGGGTTTTTGGCATTCATCTTTATTGTAAAAAGGCCTTCAAAGGCTCATTGTTATCATCTTCTTGCGAAGGCGAGTAGCCATCATATCTCTTCTCAGATATAAGTTGTCACCATTCTAGCAAGTCTTCCACTCTGTATTTTTACAGTCTCTGTACATTTCTTTCATTAATAGAAATAATGTATTACTGTATATTTGTGTTTATGATTGCATATTTGATACATTTATGTTACATTATTGAATATCGATGATATCTCTATGCATTTCTTTATTATGTCTCCGCTCTCATTTCATGCCGAAACTAAATCCGGATCAGTGGTATCAAAGCAAGTTGCTCTTGATCATTTTTTCAGTGCATGTCCCCAACGAGGTTCGAGTATAGAAAGTTGGGTCTCGAGCTTTTCTCTTTTGAAGACAATTGCTCTCGCACACCCAATAAACCCTCCATGGTAGAAGAAAATAAAAACGACAGAGTAGATGATCCTATAAATATATTGCTTGAGCATGCTCTCACACGACAGAGGGACGAAATGATGGAGAATTTTTCCCATATCCTTCATCACTTGCCGATAGAAACAGGTGCATATTCATCAAACAGCCACTTTGGAAGCACCTCCCCTTTCAAGGTACAGGTTAATTTTGATATTCTTGTATTTGAAGGTCAGATAGCTATGGATTCCATATATAAATGGTTAAATCTATTACAAGGTTATTTATCTATTCATAAATTTTTTGAAAGGGAAAATATCACCTTCAAAATCCTTAAATCTCTAACCAATGTCAAAAATTGGTGGCAAACTTACTAGGAGCAAAGATCCACAGAGGATTCTGGAATATATGGGGTTGAGCCCACATGGGATTTTTTTGTGAATGCGGTAAAGGAAAATTATTACCTTGTTGGAAACTATGAGGACCAGTACATGAGATGGACCACACTGTGGCAAGAGAGGGGCCAAGAAGTTCTAGAGTTCACCAATACCTTCCATACCTTGTGCACCAAGATGGGTATCAAAGACTCCAAAGGACATTTGGTTCTGAAATACCGTGGGGCTCTACATAGATATATCCAAACTAAAATTGATTTTTTGGATATCTCATCACTCGGTGTTACTTATCGATATGTTGTTAAAAATGAGTAGAAATTTAAGCAGCAGAACAAACAAGAGTTTGGGTCTATAAATCCGCAACAACCAAAGTATGACAAAGATGACCCTAACAAACAGTTTGTCGAAAACCAGTCCAAGCCATAGGAAAAGAATTGACACGGGAAGACAAAGAAGGACACCGGAAAATGGTGTGATTTCCACAAAATCCCCTGGCACAACATTGATGAATGTCGCTCAATACATTCATTGGTGGCCGAGATCAAAGGCAAGGATTCAAACCCTCATTCTGAATATGATTCTAAAAATACTGGTAAAAGATGGATCATTGATGCAGACCCCATTGCTATTGTCATGACCTCGGAAATTCAACCAAAAGAACCAATGGGTCCTAAAGAGGGGGAGTGATTTTTTCATTCACAGATGTGGGAGAAGGGTACCCTGCTTCATTTTATTGTTGATAGCGGAAGCCAAAAGAACCTCATCTCAGCAGAGGTCGTCAAATAGTTTGGATTGTCGAATACACCACACCCGCAGCCATACAACATCGGTTGGCTTTGCCAAGGACAAGATCTTCATGTCATCCAACAGTTTCAATTGTCATACAATATCTATCCCTTCAATAATGAGGTATTATGTGATGTTTCCCACTGGATGTTTGTGATGTTCTCTTGGGCCAACCATATATGTCGAAGTGCCATGTTGTTTATATGTCTCGACCCCGTAGTTTCATTGTTTCTCTGGGGGGTTATCTCTACAGAATACCAGAGGTAGTTCTGACTATTGTTCCACCTAAAACGTGTCGCAAGGTAGTATCTCATATTACAAAATTTAGCTTCTTCACAATCTGTTCAAAAGGTGAACAAAAGGATACCGCAACCACAACACCCTCGGTCTAAGCACCCTCTATCCAAAAGAATTAGGTTGAAAAGATTGTAGAAAAGTGTAAATATTCCTTCTTCACAAAAGAATCTCATGTATCCAGACTGGTTAAAAATATCCAACTTTTCCAGCCACATGCTCGCGATATCCTTCCACAAATCGAGCAGCACGACGTCTCCAATAAGGCAAGCAGCTCACCAAGATTCAGATTAAGAAATGTTTTTTCCTCTCCCCCGGGCACTCAACACAATGGAGACAATTTCTTCCTAAGGAGGGAGGATTGATCCAGGTTGATATCAGTGGCCACCCACCTTCTCCAACTGGCTCAAAACTCTTTTCTGACAATTTTGACAATTTACTCCTTTTAGCAGTTTTAACTCCCGGGGTCATTTTGAGGGCCTAAATGAAGTGTTTTGGGAATAGATATTCCCAATGATAGAAAAATTCATGATTGATCCCCCTAAATGATTCTTCTCGATGATAATTTTCCAATGGGCTATCATATTCCTAAAACGGAGATCATATGCAAAAGTTACGACCCTAGGAAGTTTATGTACTAACTTACCCAAACGGGGCCCACGTGACTTTTGGCACTTCATCTCCTAGGGTTAGGTTTTTGGATGTCTAGGGTTTTTGTCAATCATGTTTATTGTAAAAATGCCTTCAAAGGATCATTTTAATCATCTTCTTGTGAAGGAAAGTAGACATCACATCTCTTCTCAGAGATAAGTTGCCACCATTATAGTGAGTCCTCCACTTTGTATTTTTAGTCTCTGTACATTTCTTTCATTAATAGAAATCGTTTATTACCGTACATCTGTGTTTATGGTTACATCTCTGATACATTTATGTTATGTTATTGAATATATGTGATATCTCTGTGCATTTATTTATTATATCTCTGCTCATATCACCAATACCTTCCATACCTTGTGCACCAAGCTGGGTATCAAAGACTCTGAATGACATTTGGTTCTGAAATACCATGGGGATCTACACAGATACATACAAACTGAAATGGATTTTCTAGATATCTCATCACTCGGTATTGCTTATCAATATGTTGTTAAAATCGAGCAGAAATTTAAGCACCAGAACAAACGGGATTTCAGGTCTATAAATCTACAACAACCAAAGTATGACAAACACGGCCCTAACAAACAATCTCCCAAAAACTAGTCCAAGCCACAGGAAAAGAAGGGTCACGGAAAGACAAAGAAGGACACCAGAAAATGGTGTGATTTCCACAAACACCCCTGGCACAACACCGATGAATGTCACTCAAAAGAGTCATTGGTGGTCGAGATCAAAGACAAGGAGCCAAACCCTGATTCAAAATCTGATTCTGAAAATACTGGAAAAGACAGATCATTGACGAAGACCCCACTGTTTGTGTCACAACCGCAGCAATTCAACCAGAAGAACCAATAGATCCTGAAGAGGGGGTGCACCTTTTTCATTCATAGATGTGGGTGAAGGGGACCCCGCTGCATTTTATTGTTGATAGCAGAAGCCATAAGAACGTCATCTCAGCAGAGGTCGTCAAATAGTTGGGATTGTCGACAACACCACTCTCGCAGCCATGCAACATTAGGTGGCTTTGACAAGGATGAGATCTTCATGTTAGACAGCAGTGTCGATTGTCATATGGAATCCACCCCTTCAAGGATGAGGTATTATGTGATTTTGTCTCACTGGATGTCTGTGATGCTCTCTTGGTCCAACCATATATGTGGAACCGCCATGTTTTTTATGAGTCTTGACCCCATAGTGTCATTGTTTCTTTAGAAGGTCATCTCTACAGAATACCATAGGTAGTTTTGACTATTGTTCCACCTAAAAAGTGTCGCAAGGTAGTATCTAATACTACAAAATTTAGCTTCTTCACAATTTGTTCAAAAGGTGAACAAAAGGATAATGCAACCACTATAGCCTCAGCCCAAGCACCTTATATCCAACAGAAGAAGGTTGACAAGATTGTAGCAAGGTAAGAGATTCACCAAGATTCAGATTCATCAAACATTTTTTCCTCTCCCCCGGGCACTCAACGCAATGGAGAATTTGATTCTGAAAATATTGGTAAAAGACAAATCATCAACGCAGTCCCCACTATTATTTTCGCGATCGCAGCAATTCAACTAGAAGAACCAACGGATCCTGAAGAGGGGGAGTGCATTTTTCATTCACAAATGTGGTTGAACGAGACCCCGTTTCATTTTATTATTGATAGCGAAATCCAAAAGAACCTCATCTCAGCAGAGGTCGTCAAACAGTTTGGATTGTCAACAACACCACACCCACAGCAATACAACATTGGGTGGCTTCGCCAAGGACGATATCTTCGTGTCAGCCAGCAGTGTTGATTGTCATACGGCATCCACCCCTTCAACGATGAGGTATTATGTGATGTTGCCCCACTGAATGTCTGTGATGTTCTCTTAGGCCAACCATATATGTGGAAGCGCCATGTTGTTTATGAGTCTTGACCCCACAGTGTCATTGTTTCTCTGGGGGGTCATCTCTACAGAATACAAGAGGTAGTTCTGACTATTGTTCCACCTAAAAAGTCCCGCAAGGTAGTATCTCATACTACAAAATTTAGTTTCTTCACAATCTGTTCAAAAGGTAAACAAAAGGATATCACGACCACTATAGCCTCAGCCTAAGCACCTTTTATCCAATAGAAGTAGGTCAACAAGATTGTAGAATAGTGTAAAGATTCCTTCTGCACAAAATAATCTCATGTATCCAGACTGGTTAAAAAGATCCAACCCTTCCATCCACATGCTCGTGATATCCTTCAACAAAATCAGCAGGGCGACGTCTCCAGCAAGGAAAGCATCTCACCAAGATTCAAATTCAGCAAACGCTTTTTCCTCTCCCCAGGGAACTCAATGAAATGGAGAACATTTCTTCCTAAGGAGGGAGGATTGATCCAGGTGGATATCGGTGGCCACCCACCTTCTCCAACTGGCTCAAAATAGTTTTCTAGCAATTTTGGCAATTTACTATTTTTAGCAGTTTTAACTCCGAGGGCCATTTTGACGTCCTAAATGAAGGTTTTTTAGGATCAAGCTTCTCAATGATAGCCAAAGTCATGATGGAGCCCCCAAAATTAATCCCCTCAATGATACCTCTCGAACGGGCTATCATACGCCTAAAACAGAATCGTATGCAAAAGTTACAACCCCGGGAAGTTGATGTAATAACTTTCCCAAACGGGGCCTACATGAATTTTGGCGCTTCATCTCTTAGGGTTAGGTATTTGGATGTCTAGGGTTTTTGGAATTCTTGTTTATTGTAAAAAGGCCTTCAGAGGCTCATTGTAATCATCTTCTTGCGAAGGTGAGTAGTTGTCACATCTCTTCTCGGAGATAAGTTGCCACCATTCTAGCAAGTCTTCCACTCTGTATTTTTACAGTCTCTGTACATTTCTTTCATTAAGAGAAATTGTGTATTACTGTATATATGTTTTTATGGTTGCATCTCTAATACATTTTTGTTAGATTATTGAATATTTGTGATATCTCTATGCATTTCTTATTATATCTCCGCTCTCATTTTGTGCAGTGGTATCAGAGCAGGCTTCTCTTGATTGTTTTTTCAGTGCATGTCCCCGATGAGGTCCGAGTATAGAAATTTGGGTCTAGATCTTGTCTCTTTTGAAGACAATCACTCTCGCATTCCCAAGAAACCCTCCATGGTGGAAGAAAATAAAAACGACGGAGCAAACGATCCTATAAATCTGTTGCTTGAGCAAGCTCCAACGCGATAGAGGGATAAAATGATGGAGACTTTTTCCCACATCCTTCAATGCCTGTCGATAGGAACATACACATATTCATCAAACAACCACTTTGGAAGCACCTCTCCTTTCAAGGTATAGGTTAATTTTGATATTCTCATATTTGAAAGTTAGATAGATGTGGATGCCCTAGACAAATGGTTAAATATGTTAGAAGGTTATTTCTATGTTCATAATTTTTCCGACAGGGAAAATATCACCTTCGTACTCCTTAAATCTCTCCCCCATGTCAAACATGGGAAACTTATTGGTACCAAAGCTCCACAGAGGATTCTGGAATATATGGGGTCGATCCCACTTGGGATTTATTTGTGGATGCGGTAAAGGAACAGTATTATCATGTTGGAAACTATAAGGACCAGTACATGAGATGGACCACACTGCGGCAAGAGAGGGGCCAAGAAATTTCGAAGTTCACCAATACCTTACATACCTTGCACACCAAGTTGGGTATCAAAGACTCTGAACGACATTTGGTTCTAAAATATCATGGGGCTCTACACAGATATATCCAAACTGAAATGGATTTTCTGGATATCTCATCACTCGGTGTTGCTTATCGATATGTTATTAAAATCGAGCAAAAATTTAAGCACCAGAACAGATGGGAGTTCGGGTCTGTAAATCCGCAACAACTAAAGTATGAAAAACATGGCCCTAACAAATAGTCTCCTGAAAACCAGTCCAAGCCAAAGGAAAAGAAGAGTCACGGGAAGACAAATAAGGACACCGAAAAATTGTGTGATTTCCACAAAATCCCATGGCACAACACCGATGAATGTCACTCAAAACAGTAATTGGTGATCGGGATCAAAGACAATGAGCCAAACCCTGATTCAGAATCTGATTCTGAAAATACTGGTAAAAGACAGATCATTGATGTAGACCCCGCTGCTATTTCACAACCCCGACAATTCAACCAGAAGAACCAACAAATCCTAAAGAGGGGGAGCACCTTTTTCATTCACATATGTGGGTGAAGGGGACCCCGCTGCATTTTATTGTTGATAGTGAAAGCTAGAAGAACATCATCTCAGCAAAGGTCATCAAATAGTTTGGATTGTCGAACACAACCACACCCGCAGCGATACAACATCGGGTGGATTCGCCAAGGAGGAGATCTTTGTGTTTTCCAGCAGTGTTGATTTTCATATGACATCTAGCCCTCCAAGAATGAGGTATTATGTGATGTTTCCCACTGGATGTATGTGATGTTCTTTTGGGCCAACCATATATGTGGAAGTGCCATGTTGTTTATGAGTCTCGACCCCGCAGTGTCATTCTTTCTCTAGGGGGTCATCTCTACAGAATACCAGAGGTAGTTATGACTATTGTTCCACCTAAAAAGTGTCACAATGTATTATCTCAAACTACAAAATTTAACTTCTTTACAATCTATTCAAAAGGTGAACAAAAGGATACCGCAACCACAACACCCTCAGCCCAAGCATCCTTTATCCAAAAGAAGCAGGTTGAAAAGATTGTAGCAAAGTGTAAATATTCCTTCTTCACAAAATAATCTCATGTATCCAGACTAGTTAAAAATATCCAACCCTTCCATCCACATGCTCGTGATATCCTTCCACAAATCGAGCAGTGTGACGTCTCTAGCAAGGCAAGCAGCTCACCAAGATTTAGATTAAACAAATGTTTTTTTCTCTCCCCCGGGCACTCAACAACATGGAGACCATTGCTTCCTAAGGAGGGATAATTGATCTAGTTTGATATCGGTGGCCACCCACCTTCTCCAACTGGCTCAAAACACTTTTCTGACAATTTTGACAATTTACTCCTTTTAGTAGTTTTAACTCCCAGGGCCATTTTGAACGCCCATATGAACGTTTTTCGGGATCGAGATTCTCAATGATATCCAAAGGCATGATTGAGCCCCCAAAATGAATCTCCTCTATGATACATTTCCAACGGTCTATCATACACCTAAAATGGATATCGTATACAAACGTTATGAGCCCGTGAAGTTGATGTACTAACTTACCCAAATGGGGCCCACGTGACTTTTGGCACTTCATCTCTTAGGGTTAGGTTTTTGGATGTCTATGGTTTTTGGCATTCCTATTTATTGTAAAAAGGCCTTCATAGGCTCATTGTTATCATCTTCTTGTGAAGGCGAGTAGTCTTCACATCTCTTCTCATATATAAGTTGCCACCATTCTAGCGAGTCTTCCACTCTGTATTTTTACAGTCTCTGTACATTTCTTTCATTAACAGAAATCATGTATTATTGTATATCTGTGTTTATGGTTGTATCTCTAATACATTTACGTTACATTATTGAATATATGCGATCTCTCTGTGCATTTATTTATTATATCTCTACTCTCATTTCATGCCTAAAATAAATCTGGATCAGTGATATCAGAGCAGGCAGCTCTTGATCGTTTTTTCAATGCATGTCCCCGATGAGGTCCGAGTATAGCAAGTTGGGTCTTGAGCTTGTCTATTTTGAAGACAATCGCTCTTTCACACCCAATAAACCCTACATGGTGGAAGAAAATAAAAATGATGGAGCAGATGATCCTATAAATTTGTTGCTTGAGCATGCTCTCACGCGACAGAGGGACAAAATGATGGAGAATTTTTCCCACATCCTTCAACACCTGCCGATAGAAATAGGCACATCTTCATCAAACATCCACTTTGGAAGCACCTCTCCTTTCAAGATATAGGTTAATTTTTATATTCCCGTATTTGAAGGTCAGATAGATGTGGATTCCATAGACAAATGGTTAAATTTGTTAGAAGGTTATTTATCTGTTCATAATTTTTCCGACAGGGAAAATATCACTTTTGTACTCCTTAAATCTCTCCACCATGTCAACAATTGGTGGGAAACTTACTAGGAGCAAATATCCATAGAGGATTCTGGAATATATGGGGTCGAGCCCACATGGGATTTTTTTGTGGATGCGGTAAAGGAACAGTATTACCCTGTTGGAAACTATGAGGACTAGTACATGAGATGGACCACACTGTGGCAAGAGAGGGGCCAAGAAGT
>JZKD02S1718882.1:68286-84904 GCA_000966675.3 Picea glauca
TGATATCCATCCACAAACCGAGCAGCACGACGTCTCCAGCAAGGCAAGCAACTCACCAAGATTCAGATTAAGCAAACATTTTTTCCTCTCCCCTGGGCACTCAAAAAAATGGATACCATTGCTTCCTAATGAGGGAGGATTGATTCAGGTCAATATTGGTGGCCACCCACCTTCTCCAACTGGCTCAAAACACTTTTCTAACAATTTTGATAATTTACTCATTTTAGCAGTTTTAACTCACGGGGCCATTTTGATGGCCTAAATGAAGTTTTATTGGGATCAATATTATAAATGATATCCAAAGGCATGATTGATCCCATGAAATGAATCTCCTCAACGATAAATTTCCAACGGGCTATCATACGCCTAAAACGGAGATCGTATGCAAAAGTTACAAGCCAGGGAAGTTGATGTACTAACTTACCCAAACGAGACCCACATGAATTTTGGTGCTTCATCTCCTAGGGTTAGGTTTTTGGATGTCTATGGTTTTTGGCATTCATGTTTATTGTAAAAATGCCTTCAGAGGCTCATTTTAATCATCTTCTTTTGAAGGCGAGTAGTCATCACATCTCTTCTCAGAGATAAGTTGCCACCATTCTAGTAAATCTTCCACTTTGTATTTTTACAGTCTCTATACATTTCTTTCATTAATAGAAATCGTTTATTACCATGTATATGTGTTTATGGTTGCATCTCTGATACATTTCTATTAAGTTATTGAATATCTGTGATATCTCTATGCATTTATTTATTATATCTTTGCTCGTATCACCAATACCTTCCATACCTTGCGTACCAAGTTGGGTATCAAAGACTCCGAACAACATTTGGTTCTGAAATACCGTGGGGATCTACACAGATACATCCAAACTGAAATGGATTTTCTGGATACCTCATCACTCAGTGTTTCTTATCAATATGTTGTTAAAATCGAGCAGAAATTTAAGCACCAGAACAAATGGGAGTTTGGGTCTGTAAATATGCAACAACCAAAGTATGACAAAGACGGCCCTAACAAACAGTCTCCCAAAAACCGGTCCAAGCCACAGGAAAAGAAGGGTCACGGGAAGACAAAGAAGGACACCGAAAAATGGTGTGATTTCCACAAACACCCATGGCACAACACCGATGAATGTCACTCAAAAGAGTCATTGGTGGTCGGGATAAAAGACAAGAAGCCAAACCCTGATTCAGAATTTGATTCTGAAAATACTGGTAAAAGACAGATCATCGACATAGACCCCACTGTTATTGTTGTGACTGCATCAATTCAACTAGAAGAACCAACACATCCTGAAGAGGGGGAGCGATTTTTTCATTCACAGATATGGGTGAACGGGACCCCGCTGCATTTTATTGTTGATAGAGAAAGCAAGACAAACCTCATCTCAGCAGAGGTCATCAAACAGTTTGGATTGTTGATAACACCACACCTGCAGCCATACAACATCAGGTGGCTTAACCAAGGAAGAGATATTTGTGTCAGCCAGCAGTGTCAATTGTCATACGACATCTTGGGCCAACAATATATTTGGAAGCGCCATGTTGTTTATGAGTCTCGACCCCACAGTGTCATTATTTCTCTGGGGGTTCATATCTACAGAATACAAGATGTAGTTCTAACTATTGTTCCACCTAAAAAGTGTCACAAGGTAGTATCTCATACTACAAAATTTAGCTTCTTCATAATCTGGTCAATATGTGAACAAAAGCATACCACAACCACTACAGCCTCGGCCCAAGCACCTTCTATCCAACAGAATTAGGTCGACAAGGTTGTAGCAAAGTGTAAATATTCCTTCTTCACAAAATAATCTCATGTATCCATACTGGTTAAAAATATCCAACCCTTCTAGCCACATGCTCGTGATAGCCTTCCACAAACCGAGCAGCGTGACGTCTCCTTCAAGGCAAACAGCTCACCAAGATTCAGATTCAGCAAACATTTTTTCCTCTCCTTTGGGAACTCAAATAAATGGATACCATTATTGAATAAGGATGTAGGATTGATCTAGATGGATATCTATGGCCACCCACCCTCTCCAACTGGCTCGAAACAATTTTCTGGCAATTTTGGGAATTTATAGTTTTTAGCAATTTTAACTCCCGGGGCCATTTTGAGGGCTTAAATGAAGATTTTTCGGGATAGATATTGTCAATGATAGCCAAAGAAATTATTGAGACACCAAAATGAATCTACTCGATGATTCCTTTCCAATGGGATATCATACGCCTAAAATGGAGATCGTGTGGAAAAGTTACGACCCCGAGAAGTTGATGTACTAACTTACCCAAATGGGGCCCACATGACTAGGGTTAGGTTTTTTTTATGTATAGGGTTTTTTTCATTCATGTTTATTGTAAAAAAGGCATTTTGAGGCTCATTTTAATCATCTTCTTGCAAAGGCGAGTAGTTGTCTCTCCTTTGGAAGCATCTCTCCTTTCAAGGTACAGGTTAATTTTGATATTCTCGTATTTGAAGTTCAAATACATGCGGATGCCCTAGACAAATGGTTAAATATGTTAGAAGGTTATTTCTCTGTTCATAATTTTTCCAACGAGGAAACGATAACCTTTACACTCCTTAAAGATCTCCCCCATGTCAAACATTGGTGGGAAACTTATTGGGAGCAAAGATCCACATAGGATTCTGGAATATATGGGGCTAAGCCCACTTGGGATTTTTTTGTGGATGCGGTAAAGGAACCTTATTACCCTGCTGGAAACTATGAGGACCAGTGCATGAGATGGACCAAACTGAGCAAGAGAGGGGCCAAGCAATTTTGGAGTTCATCAATACCTTCCATACATTGCGCACCAAGTTGGGTATCAAAGACTCCGAGCGACATTTGGTTTTGAAATAATGTGGGGCTCTACATAGATACATCTAGACTGAAATGTATTTTCTGGATATCTCATCACTTGATGTTTCTTATCGATATGTTGCTAAAATCGAGTAGAAATTTAAGCACCAGAACAAACAGGAGTTTGGGTCTGTAAATCAGAAACAAACAAAGTATGACAAAGACGGCCCTAAAAAATAGTCTCCCGAAAACCAGTCCAAGCCAAAGGAAAAGAAGGGTCACGGGAAGATAAATAAGGACACCGTAAAATGGTGTGATTTTCACAAAATCCCATGGCACAACACCGATGAATGTCGCTCAAAATAGTCATTGGTGGTCAGGATCAAAGACAAGGAGTCGAACCCTGATTCACAATCTGAATCTAAAAATATTGGTAAAAGACAAATCATCGATGCAGACCCCACTTATATTGTCGCAACCACATCAATTCAAACAGAAGAACCAACAAATCCTGAAGAGGAGGAGCACTTTTTCATTCACATATGTGGGTGAATGGGACCCCACTACATTTTATTGTTGATAGAAGAATCCAGAATAGCCTCATCTTAGTAGAGGTCATCAAGCAGTTGGGATTATTGACAACACCACACCTGCAGCCATACATTATCGGGTGGCTTCGCCAAGGATGAGATCTTTGTGTCAGCCGGCAATGTCGATTGTCATACGGCATACAACCCTTCAAGTATGAGGTATTATGTGATGTTTCCCCATGGGATGTCTGTGATGTTTTCTTGGGCCAACCATATATGTGGAAGTGCCATGTTGTTTATGAGTATCGACCCCACAGTGTCATTTTTTCTATAGGGGTCATCTCTACATAATACTAGAGGTATTTTCGACTATTGTTCCACATAAAAAGTGTTGCAAGGTAGTAACTCATACTACAAAATTTAACTTCTTCACAATCTGTTCAAAAGGTGAACAAAAGGATACCGCAACCACTACAGCCTCGGCCCAAGCACCTTATATCTAACAGAAGAAGGTCGACAAGATTGTAGAAAAGTGTAAATATTCCTTCTGCACAAAATAATCTCATGTATCCAGACTGGTTAAAAATATCCAAGCCTTCCAACCACATGCTCGTGATATCCTTCCATAAACCGAGCAGCACGACGTCTCCAGCAAGGCAAGCAGCTCACCAAGATTGAGATTCAGCAAATGTTTTTTCCTCTCCCTCGAGCACTCAACGCAAGTGAGACCATTTCTTCCTAAGGAGGGAGGATTAATCCAGGTGGATATCGGTGGCCACCCACCTTCTCCAACTGGCTCAAAATAGTTTTCTGGAAATTTTGGCAATTTACTATTTTTAGTATTTTTAACTCACGGGGCCATTTTAAGAGCCTAAATGAAGGTATTTAGGGATTTATCTTATCAATGATATAATAAGGAATTATTTATCCTCCAAAATTAATATCCTCAATGAAACCTTTCAAACGGGCTATCATACGCCTAAAACGGAGATCGTATGCAAATGTTACGACCACGGGAAGTTGATGTACTAACTTACCCAAATGGGGCCCACATGACTTTTGGCGCTTCATCTCCTAGGGTTAGGTTTTTGGATGTATAGAGTTTTTGGAATTCCTATTTATTGTAAAAAGGTCTTCAGAGGCTCATTATAATCATCTTCTTGTGAAGGCGAGTAGTCGTCACATCTTTTCTCAGAGATAAGCTGCCACCATTCTAGCGAGTCTTCCACTCTGTATTTTTATAGTCTTTGTACATTTATTTCATTAATAGAAATTGTGTATTACTATATATATGTGTTTATGGTTTCATATCTTATACATTTATGTTACATTATTGAATATCTCTGATATCTCTGTGCATTTCTTTATTATATCTTTGCTCTCATTTCGTGCGGAAAATATATCTGGATCAGTGGTATCAAAGAAGGTTGCTCTTGATATTTTTTTTAGTGCATGTCCCCGACGAGGTCCAAGTATAGCAAGTTGGGTATTGAGATTGTCTGTTTTGAATACAATCAGTCTCTCATGCCCAAGAAACCCTCCATGGTGGAATAAAATAAAAACGATGGGGCAAACAATCCTATAAATCTGTTGCTTGAGCAAGCTCTCACATGACAAAGGGACGAAATGATGGATAATTTTTCCCACGTCCTTCAACACCTGTCGATAGAAACAAGTGTATATTCATCAAACAACCATTTTGGAAGAAACTCTCCTTTCAAGGTATAGGTTAATTTTGATATTCTCGTATTTGAAGGTCAAATAGATGTGGATGCCCTAGACAAATGGTTAAATTTTTTAGAAGGTTATTTCTCTATTCATAATTTTTCCGACAGGGAAAAGATCACCTTCGTACTCCTTAAATCTCTCCCCCATGTCAAACATTGGTGGGAAACTTACTCGGAGCAAAGCTCCATAGAGGATTCTAGAATATATGGGGATGAGACCACTTGGGATTTGTTTTGTGGATGCGGTAAAGGAACAATATTACCCTGTTAGAAACTATGAGGACCAGTACATGAGATGGATCACACTGCGGAAAGAGAGGGGCCAAGCAATTTCAGACTTAACCAATACCTTCCATACCTTGCGCACCAAGCTGGGTATAAAAGACTCTTAACGACATTTGGTTCTAAAATACCGTGGGGCTCTACATAGATACATCCAAACTGAAATGGATTCTGTGGATATCCCATCACTCAGTGTTGCTTATCAATATGTTGTTAAAATCGAGAAGAAATTTAAGCACCATAACAAACAGGAGTTTGGGTTTGTAAATCCACAACAGCCAAAGTATGACAAAGACATCCCTAACAAACAGTATCCTGAAAACCAGTTCAAGCCACAGGAAAAGAAGGGTCAAAGGAAGACAAAGAAGGACACCGGAAAATGATGTGATTTCCACAAAATCCCCTGGCACAATACCGATGAATGTCTCTCAAAATAGTCATTGGTGGTTGGGATCAAAGAAAAGGAGCCGAACCCTGATTCATAATCTGATTCTAAAAATACTGGTAAAATACGGGTCATCGACACAGACCCCATTGTTATTGTTGAAACCGCAGTAATTCAACCAAAAGAACCAACAGATCCTGAAGAGGGAGAGTGCCTTTTTCATTCACAAATGTGGGTGAATGGGACCCTGCTACATTTTATTGTTGATACCAGAAGCCAGAAGAACCTCATCTTAGTCATGGATGATTTTAAGGATGGAAATTTATTTTAAACTGTAGAAACCTTGGCGAATCTTACTAATCATTCATATGACAACTATAAATGTTTGGAGATATTTTTGTAAAAATATTCAAATTTCTAAGGATTTTATGTAGTTTGTATAAACTTTTGACGAATTTTAAGGTAAAATAATTTTATCCTATAAAATTTGGGCGAATCATTTTTAGAATAGAGAATTTTTTGGGGGAAAAAACATGGAAATATAGCCCATGAGAGAAATTTAGCCCCTAAAATCATCCCTAAATTTCTCAGCAGAGGTTGTCAAACAGTTGGGATTTTCGACAACACCACACCCGCAGCCATACAACATCAGGTGGTTTCGCGAAAGACGAGATCTTTGTGTCATCCAGTAGTGTTGATTGTCATATGGCATCCATCCCTTCAAGGATGAGGTATTATGTGATGTTGACCCACTGTATGTCTGTGATGTTCTCTCCGGCCAACCATATATGTGGAAGCACCATGTTGTTTATGAGTCTCGACCCCGCAGTATCATTGTTTCTCTGGGGGGTCATCTCTACAAAATACCAGAGGTAGTTTTGACTATTGTTCCACCTAAAAAGTGTTTCAAGGTAGTATCTCATAGTACAAAATTTAGCTTCTTCACAATCTGTTCAAAAGGTGAACAAAAGGATACCGCAACCACTACAGCCTCGACCCAAGCACCTTCTATCCAACAGAAGAAGGTCAAAAATATTGTAGAAAAGTTTAAAGATTCCTTCTTCACAAAATAATATCATGTATCCAAACTAGTTAAAAATATCCAACCCTTTCAGCCACATGCTCGTGATATCCTTCCACAAACCGAGTAGCGTGATGTCTCCAACAAGGCAAGCAGCTCACCGAAACTGAGATTAAACAAACGTGTTTTCCTGTCCCCCCTAGCACGCAATGAAATGGATACAATTTCTTCCTAAGAGGCAGGATTGATCCAGGTGGATATTGGTGGCCACCCACCTTCTCCAACTGGCTCAAAACAGTTTTCTGGCAATTTTGGCAATTCACTATTTTTAGCAATTTTAACTCTTGGGGCCATTTTGAGGGCCTAAATGAAGTTTTTTTGGGATCGAGATTTGTATTGATAGAGGAAGGAATTATTGAGCCCTAAAACAGAATCTCCTCAATGATACCTTTCCAACGGGCTATCATACGCCTAAAATGGAGATTGTATGCAAAAGTTACGACCCCGGGAAGTTGATGTACTAACTTACCCAAACGGGGACCACATGACTTTTGGAACTTCATATCCTAGGGTTAGGTTTTGGGTTGTCTAGGGTTTTTGGCATTCCTTTTTATTGTAAAAAGGCCTTCATAGTCTCATTTTAATCATCTTCTTGCGAAGGTGAGTAGCGGTCACATCTCTTCTCAGAGATAAGTTGTCACCATTCTAGCGAGTCTTCCACTCTGTATTTTTACAGTCTTTGTACATTTCTTTCATTAATAGAAATCATGTATTATTGTATATCTATGTTTATGGTTGCATAATTGATAATTTTTGTTACATTATCTAATATCTATGATATCTTTGTGCATTTCTTTATTATATCTTCGCTCTTATTTCGTGCCGAAAATAAATCTGGATCAATGGTATCAGACCAGGCTACTCTTGATCATTTTTTCAATCCATGTCCCCAACGAGGTCTAAGTATATAAATTTGGGTCTCAATCTTGTCTCTCTTGAATAAAATTTCTCTCACACACCCAAGAAACCCTCCATGGCAGAATAAAATAAAAACGACGGAGCAGACGATCCTATAAATATGTTGCTTGAGCAATCTCTCACGCGACAGAGGGACGAAATGATGGAGAATTTTTCCCACATCCTTCAACGCCTGTCAATAGAAACAGGTGCATATTCATCAAACATCCACTTTGGAAGTACCTCTCATTTCAAGGTACAAGTTAATTTTGATATTCCCATATTTGAAGGTCAGATAGATGCGGATGCCCTAGACAAATGGTTAAATCTGTTAAAAGGTTATTTCTTTGTTTATAATTTTTCCGATAGGGAAAAGATCACCTTCACACTCCTTAAAGCTCTCCCCCATGTCAAACATTTGTGGGAAACTTACTGGAACCAAATCTCTATAGAGGATTCTGGAATATATGGGGCCGAGCCCACTTGGGATTTTTTTGTGGATGCGGTAAAGGAAGAGTATTACCCTGTTGGAAACTATGAGGACTAGTACATGAGATGAAACACATTGCGTAAAGAGAGGGGCCAAGAAGTTCTATATTAAACCAATACCTTTCATACCTTGTGCACCAAGATAGGTATCAAAGACTCCGAATGACATTTGGTTCTGAAATACCGTGGGGCTCTACACAGAAACATCCAAACTGAAATGGATTTTCTAGATATCTCATCACGCAGTGATGCTTATCGATATGTTGTTAAAATCGAGTAGAAATGTAAGCACCAAAACAAACGAGAGTCTGGGTCTGTAAATCCAAAACAACCAAAGTATGACAAATACGTCCCTAACAAATAGTCTTCTAGAAACCAATCCAAGCCACAGGAAAAGAAGGGTCACAGGAAGACAAAGAAGGACACCAGAAAATGGTGTGATTTCCACAAAAGCCCCTGGAACAACACTGATGAATGTTTCTCAAAACATTCATTGGTGTCTAGGATCAAAGACAAGGAACCGAACCCTGATTCAGAATCTGATTCTAAAAATACTAGTAAAATACAGATCATCGACGTAAACCCCATTGTTATTATCGCGGCCGCAGCAATTCAACCAGAAGAACCAACGGATCCTGAAGAGGGGGAGCACCTTTTTCATTCACATATGTGGGTGAATGGCACCCCACTGCATTTTCTCGTTGATAGCATAAGCCAGAAGAACCTCATCTTAGCAGAGGTCGTCAAACAGTTGGGATTGTCGACAACACCACACCTGCAGCTATACAACATTGGGTAGCTTCCCCAAGGACATGATATTTGTGTCATCCAACAATGTCAATTTTCATACAGCATCCATCCCTTCAAGGATGAGGTATTATTTGATGTTGCCCCACTGGATGTTTGTGATGTTCTCTTGGGCCAACTATATATGTGGAAGCGCCATGTTTTTTATGAGTCTCGACCCCACAGTGTCATTGTTTCTTTGGGTGGTCATCTCTATAGAATAATAGAGTTAGTTTTGACTATTGTTCCACCTAAAAAGTTTCACAAGGTAGTATCTCATACTACAAAATTTAGCTTCTTCACAATCTGTTCAAAAGGTGAACAAAAGGATACCGCAACCACTACAGCCTCGGCCCAAGCACCTTCTATCCAACAGAAGCAGGTCGAAAATATTGTAGAAAAGTGTAAATATTCCTTTTACACAAAATAATCTCATGTATCTAGACTGGTTGAAAATATCCAACCCTTCCAGCCACATGCTCATGATATCCTTCCAGAAACCAAGCAGTGCGATGTCTCCAACAAGGCAAGCAACTCACCAAGATTTTGATTCAGCAAACAACTTTTTCCTCTCCCTCAGACACTCAATGCAATGGATACAATTTATTCCTAAGGAGGGAGGATTGATCTAGGTGGATATCAGTGGCCACCCACCTTCTCCAGCTAGCTCAAAACAGTTTTCTGGCAATTTTGGCAATTTACTGTTTTTAGCAGTTTTAACTCCCATGGCCATTTTGAGGGACTAAATGAATGTTTTTTGGGATCGAGCTTATAAATTATAGCCAAATGAATTAATTATCCCCCAAAATAAATATCCTCAATGATACATTTCAAACGGGCTATCATACGCCTAAAATGAAGATCGTATGTAAAAGTTACGACCCTGGGAAGTTGATGTACTAACTTTCCCAAACGGAGCCCACATGAATTTTGGCACTTCATCTCCTAGGGTTAGGTTTTTGGATGTTTATGGATTTTGGAATTCCTATTTATTGTAAAAATTCCTTCAGAGGCTCATTGTAATCATCTTCTTGCGAAGGCAAGTAGACGTCACATCTCTTCTTAGAGATAAGCTGCCACCATTCTAGTGAGTCCTCCACTCTGTATTTTGACAGTATCTATACATTTCTTTCATTAATACAAATCATGTATTACTGTATATCTTTGTTTATGGTTACATCTCTGATACTTTTATGTTACATTATTGAATATATGCGATATATCTGTGTATTTGTTTATTATATCTCCGCTCTCATTTCGTGTCGAAAATAAATCTGGATCAATCGTATCAGAGTAGGATGCTCTTGATCATTTTTTTAGTTCATGTCCCAGACGAGGTCCGAGCATATCAAGTTGGTTCTCGAGCTTGTCTCTCTTGAAGTAAATCACTCTCGCACACCCAAGAAACCCTCCATGGCAGAAAAAAAGAAAAACAACGGAGCAGACGATCTTATAATTATGTTTCTTGAGAAATATCTCACACAACAGAGGGACGAAATGATGGATGATTTTTTCCACATCCTTCAATGTCTGCCAATAGAAATAGATGCATCTTCATCAAACAGCCACTTTGGAAGCACCTCTCCTTTCAAGGTACAGGTTTATTTTGATATTCTTGTATTTGAAGGTCAAATAGATGCAGATTCCCTAGACAAATGGTTAAATATGTTAGAAGGTTATTTCTTTGTTCATAATTATTCTGATAGGGAAAATATCACCTCCGCACTCCTTAAATATCTCCCCCATGTCAAACATTGGTGGGAAAATTACTGGGAGAAAATCTCCACAGAGGATTTTGGAATATATGGAGCCAAGCCCACTAGGGATTTTTTTTTGGATGCGGTAAAGAAACAGTATTACCATGTTGGAAACTATGAGGACCAGTACATGAGATCAACCACACTGTGGCAAGAGAGGGGCCAAGCAGTTCTGGAGTTCACCAATACCTTCCATACCTTGCACACCAAGCTGGGTATCAAAGACTTCGAAGGACATTTGGTTCTGAAATGTCATTTAGCTCTACACAGATACATCCAAACTGAAATGGATTTTATGAATATTTGATCACTCTATGTTGCTTATTGATATGTTGTTAAAATCGAGCAGAAATTTAATCACCAGAGCAAACAGGAGTTCGGTTCTATAAATCCGCAAAAACCAAAGTATGACAAAGATGGCCCTAACAAACAATCTCCCGAAAACCATTCCAAGCCACGGGAAAAGAAGGGTCACGGGAAGACAAAGAAGCACATCGAAAAATGGTGTGATTTCCACAATCACCCCTAGCACAACACCGATGAATGTCACTCAAAATAGTCATTGGTGGTTGGGATCAAAGACAAGGATCCCAACCCTAATTCAGAATCTGCTTCTGAAAATACTGGTAAAAGACAAATCATCGACGCAGACCCCACTGCTATTTTCACAACCCCAACAATTCAACCAGAAGAACCAATAGATCCTAAAGAGGGGAAGTGCCTTTTTCATTCACAGATGTGGGTGAAGTGGACCCTACTACATTTATTGTTGATAGGGGAAGCTAGAAGAATCTCATCTCAACATAGATCGTCAAACAGTTGGAAGTGTCAACAACACCACACCCGCAGCAATACTGTTACACATGATTTTGGTCATCTAGATGGTGTATTAACAATGGTGTAATCAAGCTCCCAACTAGAACTTTATCCTAAGAAAAGTAGCATTTATCTCCTTCTAGAAAACACATTTTTAAAGTGAGTTCACAGGCTGCTTATAGCCTAGGATGAAAGAATGACCCATTCTCACAGGCCACATTCAGCTAGGGTGTGAACTTCTCGCACTGTGCTCTATACCTAGGGTGTGAACTTGTTCTCAAGCTTTGGAAAAAGATGAAGTCTCGATGGTTCTAGAAATGAATCTTCTAGAAAATGGGTTGGCACTCGAATGGTTATCATTTTACTGGCTTCCTTGATTTGGTGGGATCATTCTCATCCATGTAACCATCTCATCCTCTCCTATCTATTGAAAGGATTCTCATGGAAAAGGTTAAGCAAGATTAATTAGAGAATTGGTGAAGGAATTGTGTGAAGAACCCAGCTTGAACAGGAGCTTGGAGACTCTAGCAAGTCTATCAAGAAGAATTGGATCTTATTCATGCAAGGATCGAGCAAGTGTGTGTGTTGGAACTAAGAGTCACTGAAAGGAATCTTGTGACATCAAGGTGATCAGGTTGTATCTTCTACTTTTGATTAATATGATACACAGACATGTCCATTTCCCATAAAGTCATTCTTACTTTATTTTGTAATTCCTTGATCATATGCATAAGTTGACGATTGAATACATTGTGCTATATTCACTTTGGTCTGTTTGTGTTGTCTTGGTCTGGACCTCACGAGAGCACCAGAGCAAAGCGGGAGCAACAAAGACTCAAGGAAGCGATATGAAGGTATGTTACTTGTTCCTCCTTACTATTCAATTCAATGGTTGTAACTTAGGGAAAGAGTCATGTCATGTTCTGTTTTGTTCTAGATCCAAGTGGATCTAGGGAGATCTGTTAGTGTCCGCACCTACCGATTAGTCCGATAACAAATACAACATCGGGTGGCTTCACTAGGGATGAGATATTTGTGTCAGCCATCAGTTTCAATTGTCATATGGCATCCATCCCTTCAAGGATGAGGTATTATGTGATGTTTCCACACTATATGTCTATGATGTTCTCTTGGGCCAACCATATATGTGGAAGCGCCATGTTTTTTATGAGTCTCGACCCCACAGTGTCATTGTTTCTCTGGGGGGTCATCTCTATAGAATACCAGAGGTAGTTATGACTATTGTTACACCTAAAAAGTTTCACAAGGTAGTATCTCATACTACAAAATTTAGCTTCTTCACAATCTGTTCAAAAGGTGAACAAAAGGATACCACAACCACTACAACCTCGGCCCAAGCACCTTTTATCCAATAGAAGCAAGTCGACAAGATTGTAGCATAGTGTAAAGATTACTTCTGCACAAAATAATATCATGTATCTAGACTGGTTAAAAATATCCAACCCTTCCAGCCACATGCTCGGGATATCTTTCCACAAACTGAGCAGTGCGACGTCTCCAGCAAGGCAAGCAGCTCACCAAGATTCAATTCAACAAAATGCTTTTTCCTCTCCCCTGGGAACTCAACACAATGGAAACCATTGCTTCCTAAGGAGGGAGGATTGATCAAGGTGTATATCGGTGGCCACCCACCTTCTCCAATTGGCTCAAGACAGTTTTCTCACAATTTTGGAAAATTTACTATTTTTAGCAGTTTTAACTCTCGGGGCCATTTTGAGGGCCTAAATGAATTTTTTTAAACATAGAAATTCTCAATGATATTTGATGGAATTTTTTAGCCCCAAAAATAAATCTCCTCGATGATACCTTTCCAACGGGCTATCATACACCTAAAACAGAGATTGTATGCAAAAGTTACGACCCCGGGAAGTTGATGTGCTAACTTACCCAAACAGGGCCCACATGACTTTTGGCGCTTCATCTCCTAGGTTTAGGTTTTTGGATGTCTAGGGTTTTTTGAATTCCTGTTTATTGTAAAAATGCCTTCAGAGGCTCATTGTAATCATCTTCTTGCAAAGGCGAGTAGTCATCACATCTCTTCTCAGAGATAAGTTGCCACCATTCTAGCGAGTCTTCCACTCTGTATTTTTACAGTCTTTGTACATTTCTTTCATTAATAAAAATCGTGTATTATTGTATATATGTGTTTATGGTTGCATCTCTGACACATTTATGTTACATTATTTAATATCTGCAATATCTCTGTGCATTTATTTATTATATCTTCGCTCTCATTTCATGTCGAAAATAAATTTGGATCAGTGCATGTCCCCGACGAGGTCCGAGTATAGCAAGTTGGGTCTCTAGTTTTATTTCTTGAATACAATCGCTCTCGCACGCCCAAGAAACCCTCCATGGCAGAAGAAAATAAAAATGATAGAGTAGGCGATCCTATAAATCTGTTGCTTGACAAAGCTCTCCTATGACAGAGGGACGAAATGATGGAGAATTTTTCCCACATCCTTCAATGCCTGTCGATAGAAACAGGAACATCTTCATCAAACAGCCACTTTGAAAGCACCTCTCCTTTTAAGGTACAAGTTAATTTTGATATTCTTGTATTTGAAGGTCAGATAGATGTGGATGCCCTAGACAAATGGTTAAATCTATTAGAAGGATATTTGTATGTTCATAATTTTTCTGACAGGGAACATATCACCTTAGCACTCCTTAAATCTCTCCCCTGTGTCAAACATTGGTGGGAAACTTACTAGAAGAAAATATCCATAGAGGATTCTGGAATATATGGGGTTGAGCCCACTTGGGATTTTTTTCTAGATGTGGTAAAGGAACAGTATTACCCTATTGGAAACTATGAGGACCAGTACATGAGATGGACCACACTACAGCAAGAGAGGGGCCAAGTAGTTCCGGAGTTCACCAATACCTTCCATACCTTGCACACCAAGCTAGGTATCAAAGACTCTGAATGACATTTGGTTCTGAAATAATGGGGGGATATACATAGATACATCCAAACTAAAATGGATTATTCATATATCTCATCACTCAGCGTTGCTTATCGATATGTTGTTAAAATCGAGAAGAAATTTAAGCACCAGAACAAATGGGAATTTGGGTCTGTAAATCCTCAATAACTAAGTATGACAAAGACGACCCTAACAAACAGTCTCCCGAAAATTAATCCAAGCCATAGGAAATGAAGGGTCACGGGAAGACAAAGAAGGACACCGGAAAATGGTGAGATTTTCACAAAATCCCTTGGCACAACACCAATGAATGTCGCTCAAAACAGTCATTGGTGGACAGGATCAAAGACAAGGAGTTGAACACTGATTCTGAATATGATTCTGAAATGACTGGTAAAAGACAGATCATCGACGCAGACCCCACTGTTATTGTCACGACCATGGTAATTCAACCAGAAGAACCAACAGATCCTGAAGAGGGGGAGCACCTTTTTCATTTACAGATGTGGGTTAAGGGGACCCGACTGCATTTTATTGTTTATAACGGAAGCAAGAAGAACCTCATCTCACCAAAGGTCGCCAAACAGTTGGGATTGTCGATAACACCACAATACAACATCGAGTGGCTTCGCCAAGGATGATATCTTCGTGTCAACCAGCAGCGTCGATTGTCATATAGCATCCATCCCTTCAAGGATGAGGTATTACGTTATGTTGCCCCACTGGATGTCTATGATGTTCTCTTAGGCTAGCCATATATTTGGAAGTGCCATGTTGTTTATGAGCCTCGACCTCATAGTGTCATTATTTCTCTAGGGGGTCATCTCTATAGAATACCAGAGGTAGTTCTGACTATTGTTCCACCTAAAACGTGTTGCAAGGTAGTACCTCATACTACAAAATTTAGCTTCTTCACAATCTATTCAAAAGGTGAACAAAAAGATATCGTAACCACTACAGCCTCGGCCCAAGCACCTTCTATCCAACAGAAGCAGGTTGACAAGATTGTAGCAAAGTGTAAAGATTCATTCTTCACAAAAGAATCTCATGTATCCAGACTGGTTAAAAATATCCAACCCTTCCAGCCACATGCTTGTGATATCCTTCCACAAACCAAGCAGTGTGACGTCTCCAGCAAGGCAAGCAACTCGCCAAGATTTAGATTCAGCAAACACTTTTTCCTCTCCCCAGGGCACTCAATGCAATGGATACCATTGCTTCCTAAGGAGGGAGGATTGATCTAGGTGGATATCGGTGGCCACCCACCTTCTCCAACTGGCTCAAATCATTTTTTTTGCAATTTTAGCAATTTAGCAGTTTTAACTCTCGGGGCAATTTTGAGGGACTAAATGAATTTTCTTATGGATCAAGCTTCTCAATAATATCCAAAGGCATGAGTGAGACCCCAAAATAAATATCCTCGATGATACCTTTCCAACAGGTTATCATATGCCTAAAACGGAGATCGTATGCAAAAGTTATGACCCCGGGAAGTTGGTGTGCTAACTTACCCAAACGGGGCCCACATGACTTTTGGCACTTCATATCCTAGGGTTAGGTTTTTGGATGTCTAGGGTTTTATGAATTCATGTTTATTGTAAAAATTCTTTCAAAGGCTCATTGTAATCATCTTCTTACGAAGGTGAGTAGCCGTCACATCTCCTCTCAGAGATAAGTTGTCACCATTCTAGCGAGTCTTCCACTCTGTATTTTTACAGTCTCTGTACATTTCTTTCATTAATAGAAATCGTGTATTACTATATATTTTTGTTTATGGTTGCATATCTGATATGTTTTTGTTACATTATTGAATATCTGTGATATCTTTGTGCATTTCTTTATTATATCTCTGCTCTCATTTCATGCTGAAAATAAATCTGGATCGGTGGTATCAGAGCAGGTTGTTCTTGATCATTTTTTCAGTGCATGTCCTCGACAAAGTCTGAGTATAGAAATTTTGGTCTCGAGCTTGTCTCTCTTGAATAAAATCTCTCTCACACGCCCAAGAAACCCTCCATGGTGGAAGAAAAATGTTGCATATAAATCTCTTCCTCCAAATCCCCATTGAGAAAAGTTGTTTTTACATCTAATTGTTCAAGATGCAAATCTT
>JZKD02S1718882.1:90362-106526 GCA_000966675.3 Picea glauca
TTCTCAAGAAATGATTTATTTGCTTATTTTTCTTTGCTTGATTCTTCTTTAGCTCTTGAATCTAGCTTTGTAATTTTGAATGGGGGTTTTGGCTCATCTTATTCCATTGGGTTATTCATTGTTTTTCTCTAAAATTTTGCTTTTTTTGGAGTTTCCATTACAATATCAGCTCCTTTATTTTCTTGATCATCATTGATTGTAATAATTGGAGAAAATCTCAAATTTCCTTCAACAAGTTCTTCCTTGATATTTCTTTGTTATAATGGATCCAAACTTTATTCATGTCACAATTGTTAAACCTTTTCCCATGATTATTTATTGGTTAATATTTCTTTACATGTATCTACATGTTAGTAATCATATGATTATGATCATATTGCCAAGGATCATCATCTTCAAAATTGAAAACCTTCATCATGTTATCTACAATCTCAAAAGTTGCTTTGTTTTTTACAATGAAGTAGAAAATTTATGTTGGTAATTGGAGAGAAGTCCTTTTATTTTTATAAGAGAAATGAATATGATCTAAGTTCAACCTTTGTCTCATATACTCTATAGAAAATTTTCTATGGGTAAGAGAGGCTAGAAGCTTGTAGGACCTTAACTCAGAGCCATATATTTTCAAAACTGTGTAATTTTTCAAAATATACCAGTCTCCATATTTTATTTGTTGACCTAGATGTAAGGAAGCTTTGCACTCAGAGAACATTCTTGGGGGGAACTCATTGTGAAACAAAGCATATGAAATGGCCATGACTTAATCAATAAAAAATTTGTAACTATTTTCCTGACCGTAGTCTTTCACAACCTGAGTACATTCAATGACTAACAGGAATTTTCCCTCTTGATTGGCTTTCTTCAAATCTAAGTGTTGGAAATGAATTGATTGTTGATAGATCAAAATATATACCAGGTATGATTGATACCTAAAAATTTCCCATTCTTCAAAATGTTCTCGATGTTCATGAATGACCTCATAAAGGAAACAATTGAATTTAATTGATTGGGTTATTTTAAGAATAAACCCTAGTATAGTTTCATCTAATGAAGCATCATTATCATAACCAAGGAGTAAAGAGATCATAGTTATGACCTCTCTCACTGATTCTTTGAACAAAGATAAACTCAGGGGAAATTTTAATTCAAAATTTGTTAGTATCATTAATATTTTTGTCATAAAAAGGATTTTTTTTTTACTAAAAGTGAGTTGAAAACCCATGTTAATTCACCTTCATCAATTATTTCTTGATTATCATATAATAATAGTAATTATGAAATAGTTGCTTCTAAAACTGAAAAAAAAAATGACTATAGGGTCACTTTTATCCTTAATAACCCTTTGTGCTAGAGCATAAAATTGGGCACACATTTGGACAAACTCAAGAAAATGAAACATTGTGGGAAAACCTAGAAAAAACTAGATTTTTAACGTCTTTTGTGGTTTTATCTAATACATTGGTTTTGAATGCATCGAAATGCTTATCAACAAAAAATTTTAAGGTTGGGTTTCCTATTTCATATTGATGTGCAGTGGTTGTCTTTTACTACATGTTTTCTTTTTAAATGCCCTCTACGAATAATTTACGAGAAAATTGATCTCAAACAAATTTATTCAAGAATACCTATGTTTGCAAGGTCGATTATTTCAAATAAAGAAAACTCTACTCCTTGAGCTTGTGGATGAAAATATGTAACTCGAGTTCCTGCAATCTCTGTAAGTGGTATGGTCAAATGAAAGGCGGCGGCTCCACTATTTTTATCAAAATAACATTTATCGTTATCCTTTATTTTGAATATGTATGTTAATACTATATCGGTCCTTCATTGATCGTGCGATAGGTGAATTAAATGCCCTCAATTACCAAATCACTAGGTAGCGGGCCTTGATCGTGGATAATATTCTGGAAATACCAGTTCCAAGATTAAACAGGCAAGTCAAGGGAGAGATTTTGCATGGTTGAGGGGTTTAAGTGTTGAGATCTCTCCCATCAAAACGAGAAGCAGCCGGAAAAACCAGTCACAGAACTCGGTGAAGATTACAGAGTCAGCCCCTTCTTCCAGTGACATTGGGTCTCTTAGAGCAGTGAAAGCCTTGGCGAAGGAAAAGTGATGTTACTGCTCTCCCTAAACATTCGAGGAATTGGAGGCACCCTCAAAGTTGCTTCCATTCGGCGCTTGTTGGCACTTACTCGATCGAAGATTATTTTTTTCCAAGAAACATTAGTCTCTGCTCATAAAAAGAGAGATTTTTTACTTTCTTTCGGACCGGTGTGGGCGGTATGTTCGGTAAGTTCTGTGGGCACTTCTGGCAGATTACTAGCTTCTTGGGGCCCAAATCTGTTCGATCTGGCTCCTTATCTCACGGTGGGGGGCATTTTATTATCAGGTAGGAGTGTTAATTATAATCTGGATGTAACATTACTCAATATTTATGCACCATGTACCAACCGGACTTCTTTCTGGAAAAATGTGGAAGGCAGTGGCATCCTCACTATAAAAAAACTTAATAATGGCAGGGAACTTTAATCGCCTTCTCTCTCCAGAAGAGGCTTGGGGTGGGAATCGAACTGGTTTAGTGGACGGCTATTAGAATGATCTATTTTCATCAAAGCATCTAATTGATATCAAACCGGCGAAACTGGTGCCAACTTGGAGAAATGGACGCCCGGGGCAGGAAGCCATTTCAAGGAGACTAGATAGGTGTTTAGTAGATGAAAGTCTAATATTGGACGTTGGATTTTACAGGTCATGGGCCTAGCTGCCATTTATTTCCGACCATGCCTTTTACAGCTAGATCTGTCCCCAGCTTCTAAAGTTTTTCCTTTTAAATTTAATGAACAATGCCTTGGTGAAAAGGAATTTACGGTTATAGTGGAAAGAGTATGGAAAGATCCGATTTATCTTTCAGAAAGAGGCAAGCAGAAGAGAATAATCTGGAAATTACAAGATCTTAAAAAATTTACCGAAAAATGGAACAAATACCTAAAGGCAAAGAACAAAGCTAAATTGATGTCGATTGAAGCAGAAATTAAAAAAATCTTTGATATTCTGAGTATTGACTATAACGAGGTAGGAGCAAAGGAAACTTTGAGGTGTTCGGAAACTGAGAGAAACAAGCTTTTAAGAAATGAGAAAGAGCAGTGGCGCTTGCGCAGCAGGGCACTCTGGATGGGAGGCGGAGATAGGAATACAAAATATTTTCATAAGATCGTTGGTCATAACAGAGTCAAAAAGCATATTTGTGAAATAAAAAGGGATGATGGTGATACTGTGGCGGATCAGCTGGGAATTAAAAATGAAGTGGTCCATTACTATAAGCATTTTTACAGAGCATCTTCCACAATGAATATAGACGAACAATGTAAACTGATAGACCTATTCCCACTTATGGTTGATGAAGATGAAGCGAATACACTGTGCAACCCTATCACTTTGGAGGAATTGAAATCGGTTCTATTTCATTGTAAGAAGGAAAAAAATTTGGGATCGGGCGGATGGACAACAGAGTTTTTTATATATTTCTTTGATCTAGTCGGTGAGGATCTCTTAGCGATGGTGGAAGAATCAAGAATTTTAGGCAAAATTATCGGTGGCCTAAATTCAACTTTTTTGACATTGATCCCGAAAGCCTATAATCCAAAAAATTTCAAGGACTTTCGTCCTATTTCCCTTTGCAACCTATGTTACAAGCTTATTTCAAAATTTATTGCCAACCATATCAAACCTTTTTTGTCTAAATCAATCTCTCCTGAATAGATGGGCTTCCTGGAAGGTAGGCGTATACAAGATGTAATCGGTACGGCTCATGAAATCCTTCACAGTATTAAAAAGAAGAATTTAAAAACCCTTGTATTAAAACTAGACTTAAATAAAGCCTATGATTGCATTGACTAGGACCTTCTTAGAATGATCCTCCTGAAAATTGGGATGGGGTTACATTTGGCCAATTGGATCATGTCTTGTATCACTTTTTCGTCATTTGTTGTCCTTATTAATGGGGAGGCTACTAATTTTTTCAGAAGTGGAAAGGGAATCAAGCACGGGTGCCCATTATCACCTCTTCTCTTCATACTCATCATGGAGGACCTCATCTTATTAAGCAGAGGGTTCTATCTCAGGTTTAAAGATTGCTAGTTTTACCAAAATCCTTCATCTTTTGTTTGTGGACGATATCCTCATATTATCCAAAGCTAGCCTATCGGAATGGAGAGAGATCGACAAACTGATTTCACTTTTCTGTAAAGCCTCTGGCCTCACAGTGAACTTATCAAAATCAGCAGTACATTATTCAGGCCTTTCAGAACATGAACTGGACAATTTCAAATATGTCCTTCATTATACTTTTAGTGATCTCACTAACGGGTTATATTACCTAGGCTATTACATGAAGACTTGAGCACATCGAGCAGCAGATTGGGGATGGATTGTTACCAAAATTTCAAACAAAATCGACTTCTGGTGTAACAGGTGGCTCTCATTGGCTGGGAGGTATATCCTAGTTAAATCCATTCTGGAAGGACAAACAATTTATTGGATGTCCATGGAAGCTTTGCCTCGTTCGGTTTTAACCAAAATCATAAAATTGATTTTCGATTTTTTATGGAATGGCCACCAAGACAGAGAGTGGATTCACCTTTGTAGTTGGGAGTTATTTTCAAGACCCAAAAGGAATGGGGGTTGGGGAATTCGCAACCTAAAACTGTTCAAATTGGCATCAAATTCAGTGACACTGTGGCACGTCCTAACACGGGAGAGTCTTTGGCACAATGAAATCAGAGATAAATATCTACAAAACTCCTCACTTATTAATTGGCTAAGAAGACCGATCCATAAATACAAGTCTGCATCAAGGATTTGGGCAAGTCTCCTCCACGTGCTCCCAATCATCCTTCATTGGATTACATAACTTCCTGGGAATGGAAATCAAATTAAAATCGGTTATGACAGGATTTTGGAAATGGGAATAAGATCTTCTCTCAGCATTGATTTACGGACTGCACTCAACAGTAAATAGGTCACTTTCCTTTCACAAGCTTTGAAGGTGCAGGAACAATTTAACAGTTATGATCGATGGAGAACAAGTGTCAAACTGGGATTATTGGGCGCACCAGCAACAGAATGGTCAAATTTCATAAAAGATTTATGTGGAGAGGGAATTACTTTGTCTGCAATTACAAAAGATGAGTTGAAATGGGATGGAGGTGACCAGTCTGGGGCATTTACAGTCACAAATTGATATAATGCGATTATATCCACACAGTCCATGTCGATTTGGAGCGGCTAGAAGGTTGATTGCTGGAAATGGTGCACACAATTAAAAATAATTTTATTCTTCTTATTGGCTGCTCGAAATAGAATTCTTACTTGGGGTATACTTCTTAAGAAAGGTTGGATAGGTTTGGGACTTTTCTATCTGTGCAAAACAAACTCAGAAGACACTCACCATCTTCTCATCCACTGCGATTTCACGAAGAGAGTGTGGGCTTATCTATCACAGCTTCTAAATTCAATGTTCATATGGAATGGCCCTACATTGGTCGATTGTGTGGAAGCGTGGTTACAGAACAGGTCGGCGCCCAAGATCCTCCAATTTATAAGGACATGGTTTATATGGAAGGAACGCAACACGGTAATATTCGAAGGAAAGTATCCTTCGGTAACCACTGTGGTCTTCAAGATCCTTGGAGTGCTTGATAAAAAACTTGTAGACAACAATTCCTAGGCATTGAGAATAAAACCTTTTTTCAGACTTCAAGGTTATACAATGGCCTTTTTTTATGGGGCAGCAGAGGCAGGGGGTTCCAGATGTGGGGCAGGAGGTACTCTGAAATGTATTGAGGCTCTGGATTACAGATGGTTCATTAATTGTGGTGCAGGGACCAATACTAAAGCATAATTAATGGGAGCATGGGTTCTCTTTCGATTGTGAGTCTTTTGTATATACAACATCTTCAAGTTATGGGGGGTTTCAAAGTGATCATTGATTGGCTTAACACAAAAGGGAATCTTCAAGCGATCAATATCGAAGGATGGAAGATTAGGATAAGAGAGTTGATGGCATCCTTTCAAGGTATTAAATTCCATCACATTTATAGGGAATCCAATGAGGAGGTTGATAATCTATCTAAGAGGGACCTTTCCTCTCCCAAAGGTAGACTTACCTATTTTACTTGGGATGGAGAAAGCGAGGGACCAGCCAAACATATAAACTTTTTATAATTCTTGAACCTTCTCGAGTGAATGTGGTTTTAAATTCTCGAACATGTAATTGGCACTGAAACGATCAGACATTTTTATAATTAGGCTGGGCAAAGATGCCATGTAATTTTTCAATTTTACAGGTCTTTTGTAGGCTGGTAGGGATGGCATGGAATGGACGGAGGCTTTTGCATGTATAGTGGAGTTGGATTAGAATGGCAGTATATTAGTCCTTTACCCATATTGATGAAGATGTAAAAAATTATAATCAATATAATTTTGAGCGATTTTTCTTTTGTGAAAAAAAAAAAGGTAGCAAGCCTAATATTGGGAGTGGTTTTATAGCTTGGGAAAGCAGATTCAAAATTTTTGAAAAACTCTGAAATTAATAGGAAGATGACATGTGTATTGAGGGTGGTTTGGTGGGTTCAGAGCTTTTTCTCTGTTAACTTATGATTACTTAAACCTTTGAAACCATCCTGTGTCATTGATTGTCCTTTCTTTTCAGCGATTAGATCTAGGCACCGATAATGTTATGATTTAGATTTAAATTTAGAGCACACCTAAATTTATTAACCCTATATGGTGTTTTAAACTTGATTTAACCCCTTTAACCTCATATTAATTGAATTGCTTGAAAAAAAATTAAAGTTTTTGGAATTTTTAAGTAAAAATTTTCATGTACCTAAGAAATTTAAACCTTAGTTACAACAAAGGGTTTTCCCTTTTCTTCTTATTCATTGTTTGATCTTCCACTTTCCAATATGAGATTCTCCTGGGAGGAAATAAAATTAATGGTGTATTTAAATATTCCCCCTTCATTTTTCATTCTTCCACTTTCGAATATGAGCTTTCTTTGAAATAAATAAAATGAATTGGCTTATTTAAGGCTTTGCCCCCATTAACTCGTAATCTTCCAAGACACATTCATGAAATTATTTAGGGACAAAATGAATGAATGATTACTTTTAGCTTATGACCCTTTCTTAATGATCATTCTAAATAATAAGTTATGAATTCATAACTTGGAAAAAAAACAAATAAAAATATAGGAAGGAAAACCAATGGAGGACTCTTTGAAAAGAAGGTCTGCGAAAAGCTTGGAAACGAGACCAACAAAGGACTCTCGGAAGTAACAATGATGAAGCTACATGCCCCTCCACTATTTCACCTTCCAAATTAAAGGTTGTGCAAGTGGGCCTTGGGACAATGAAAGGCTAGGAGAAAAACAAACAAAAGCATAGGAAGGAAAACAAACAAAGCCTTACACCTCAAAATAACCATAACTCTTCTAATTTCTAAGAATGAATATCTCAAGGCCGAATGAATATCTCAAGGCCTTACATATCATTTTTTTGATAGAGCCAATTGTTCACTCATATTAGTTTGGTATTAGATCCTCATTTCAATATCTCATCTTGGTTCTTATTGAAAGAATTCCTATGCATCCAAGTTTGCAACACATATCCACTTCTCTTCAAAGTGTTCCTCTATGGAGAATATACAATTAGTACTCTCTAGTTCTTTCAATATTTTTAGCAATGGATATAGTAGAAATTATCTCAAAGGCTCAATAAAGTGATTCTAATACCATCATTAAAGTTGTCAAAAATTTGTGACATCAATGTCATACTCAACATTAACAATAGGTTTTTCACTAATATCTCATGCAACAAATCAATACTATGTGACAACAATTACAAAACCAACTTTAACAAATACCTCAATAATAGGTTTCCAATAAAGGAGCTCCAAAGAATCTCCTTGGAAATGCTCTACAAATTCACAAATAGTAGTACCTACTACTTCTATTGGCCATTCTTCTTTGAAAACTCAATCCATAACTAGTAGACCTCTTGTACATGGTACATGTTAGTGATTAAGTCCTTTGTCCAACTCTTGTTTTAGACACTAATAGTATTGTATATGAAAGGAAGTAGGTGAATTCTCATGGGAAATAGAAAACATACAATCAACCTAAAATATATCTCATTTCAAAGCCAACAATCTTTGAATATCATTCCTCATTATCGATAATTTCTAAAGTTATCGAAACATGCCAAGATATTTCGTTCCCACTTCATGGCGCTTCTCGGTGTCTAGGAATTATCATTACTCTTTTGAAGATATATCCACATCACTTTCATAAGGATTTTTTTACTCATAACAAACACCTCTCTAGCTCCTTTTGTTTGTTTAGGGTTATACTCATAGTCTTGTATACCATTAACTTCCAAGCAAACTCTTACAGGTTTTGTGTTCAACAAAGGAGAACCTACAATCGATTTCCTATTTGAACCTTGAATCATCCTAGAATATTGTTTTGTCCTTGGTTTGAAGATAAGAATTTCATAATATAATTGGATCCTACTGTCAAAAAAACGTGGACATGTGACCAAACCCCCCACTCCACAAAGCCAAATGACTAATGTGCAGTTTCTTGGAAGGGGAATACCTTTTGGTTTAATCGAAGTTGGGGAAGAATTACTCTAAGAAGGAAGGAAATGATGTGACATAGGTGGCACTTATCTAATTTTAGGGCATGTTTTATTTTAGCCATCATGTATTCTTGGTAGTCTCGTGTTCACAATGTTGAATAAGAAAATAGACTTAACGATTATTTTTATCATTGAACAATCATATCATAGTGAGGAATTATGGCATCGAATTGTACTATAAATATGTACTATTCAATATGATGAATAAGAGTGTACAAAGTGTGTATAATTTTAAACTTGTGTTCTCTCCGGCTCTCTCATGTTCTTTCTTGTGTTCTCTTACTATAGTTATCGCATGTTCTTTTATAAGTTTGGTATCAAAACTAATTGGCCACTTGTATCAAAGCCCCCATATAACCATTCAAAGTTGAATTAAAGTTTAAAATTCAATCCATTGATGGATGTATAGATGTATAACATTTAAATAATTGGATTTGACAATTAGAACTTTATTTTGGATGTCGAGTGTTCTATGCTTGCAATATTAAATATCAACCATAATTTTTCATTGTGGAGAGAAGAGACCCAACACGAAGACGAAGCAATTCTCTCAAGTAAATGATGACCTTCCATGAGATATGCTCACTCAAGCATGAGGAAAGGTAGGTATCTACATGAAATATTTAACCTATGCATTTTTCAACTTGTAAATCAAATGCATCTCAACCAACTCACATTAAAAAATTATAAATATTTAAGCAATAAAAATGATCCAAAGCATCAGCAATTTGGGACCGCAAATATGTCCTACATGTACTCTTCCACTATCTAAGGATAAGGAAACATAGAATAAACGATAGGCTTATCATCCTAAACTAGGAATAGTTCAGTAAAATTACATAGAAAATCCTTCTACCTACTAGGTTTGACTGTGAGTTAATAATTTAGTGGCATAGAAACTTGGACATAAAGTTAATAACTACAAGGTTAAGTTTCACAAGTATGCTAGAATATTGTGTCCCATAGAATATGAATGATATATTGTCTTAAACTATACTTATGAATTACATGGTTAGATATAGGACTCGTCCTTGTTTTTTAACCAAATTCTTGGCAAGGCATGCATCAAAACCATGTATATTTTATCCAAGGCTAAGCGTGTGGTGTTGTGTCCCACTCAATGGAGAGCTCTATCTAATTAAATAAGCAATGTTCAACATAGCCAAAAAATATGGGAGCCCACTCAGGACAACAAAAGGGGTAGACGATAGTAGTCAACCCTAAGTTGAAGAATGCAAAAGGGAATCATCCCTCTAAGGTGTGCAAACACTATACCAAGCTTGGGCATGCATAGGTTCTCTTGGTAATTGCATCCTAAATTATTTTTCAAAACTAATAGAAAAAACGTTGTGTTAATCCCAAGTGAAAAAATGCATACAATATAGTTAGGGGTAATAGTTAAAGCTTGATGTACTTACATTAATTGCGCTAGCTACAAAGTCTGTCATTGTCTAAATTTTCAACAGTGCTAGTTACATAGATTATCATATATGAAACAAAAACAACATAAAGAATCAATACTTTCTCCCAAGAATCGGTGAATTAATTAATCAACTTTAAGCAGCCCGAAATTTGTAAAGTTGGATTTGAAGTTTGGATATCAAGTTCAAATAAAAGATGAACAAATAGGCACATTGCATATAAGAGAAAACAATGTCAACATTAGTGTTTTTCAATGTCATTTGGCATGTGCACTCTTGCAATATTCATAAGACCAAGTCTTGAGGCCATTCATCAACTCTTGTAATTGGAAATTGGATGACATTCTTGTTTTCAGCAAGACTTGGAAAGAGAAGTTGCAATACCTAAAGATATTGCTTTATAATATATTGAAGCACCAATTGTATGAGAAGTGAATTTGTGATGCAATCACTATTTTATCAAGGCTTTGTTGGTGGTGGAGAGAAACTTTGAGTCAACCCAAGCAAGACCAACGCACTTAGGAAATTTGTGTAACACTTCTTAGAAGTGGTGGTCTCTCATAATGCATTAACAAAGGGAGGCAAGATATATGAATGGAAAGTCATTGAAGAACAAGCATTTAACCTTGAAAGGAAACATTTGTCAAACACTAATAAGTCTATCTAAAATCATCTCCATATAAGATCCTAACATCATCTCCATGTAAGATCAATGGAAGATGTTTTCGATCGGGAAATATATGGATTGTTGCTATAGTAGGGGAACCTTGAGTGAATCATCTAAAAAAATTGCTACCACGTTAACGAGCTATCCAACATACGAGGCTTTATATTTAATAGTCTAGGTAAATAAGCATTGGATATACTATTTATTTGGAAGAGAAATGAATATCAACCTTGGATCATAAGTTGTAGATTTTACATACCCGAACTAAGTTGCATGTGCCAACATTTCAAATGGATGTTATTTTGCAATAATTCAATTTAATCGTCAAATACAAGGACGCACAAAACTACATTATCGATTTCCTCTTAAGACATTCAATGTCCTGATGGACAATTTTGATGGAGCTAAATCCATTTATGTACGAGTATAAAGAAGTGTATGAATCCCACCCGTTAGCGACTACAATTTTGAAAAGGAATGGTAGTGCAAGTTGAATAGAGTGTGCATTCCAAATGGAAAGCTAATAACTAAGCTTATGATAGCTTCAAGGTTGCAAGACATTGGAGTAAGTGAGACTTGGCCATCCTACAATAATGTATGTTAAAGGACGTGCGCTTTACAACGTATCAATAGCAGCAAATAATAAATTAGGATCATAAACCCCACTTCCCTATCACATCTAGTCTTGGGAAACATTTCAATGGATTTCGTTATGGATTGTTGAAGACGAGTTCTAAAAAATGAGTATATGTTGTGTGCTTAGTAAGTTAAGCAAGATGGCATTATTTATGCAATATTGCAAGAATGGTAATGGGATGGATAGCAGCAAAACATTCATTCACTCATGCATGGATACATGTTGAATTATCCAACTCGGTCATATCTAACACATTAAACTTTATCAACTACTCTACCATGAAAAAAATTTAGCCCACGAGTCTTGCCTTGGAAAGAGCTCCGATACCACTTGTAATATTCTTGATACAGTATATTATGCAGAACAAAAAATATCTAGCAAGCAATGATAGAATAATAATGATATATCCAGGAAAATATCAGAAGAACACCAGAATAATCACCAAAAAGAGAAACTTTATTATGATAGCAATGTTCACTTGCCTCTTCGAAGGGGAAACCTTTAGCAAAGCAGAGCTCTATTACAATAATCTCCAAGACAAACTTCACCCATGCCTCCTACACTTATTTATACTAATTCTACCTTCTAAGGAAACTTCTAGAGGAAGATTTTTCTAAAAGCATAAGCTTTAATTAGGTCTTCTTACATTGACTTATTCTCATTTATTTATTAGGCCTTATTAACTAATGTCGGCCTTTATTACATAGAAAACATATACTGCTAACTAATGACCCATGGAGAGGCATTAGGATTGGATCCTAACATGCCCCCACCCTTCAAAAGCAGCCTTGTCCTCAAGGTTTCTAGTGCGGAAACTATTGAAGTATGGTTGTTGGTTCCCAAGTCGCATCTTCTGATGATGTGTCCTTCCATTTGATCAACACTTCCTTGATGGTTTGGCTACACACCTTATGTTCCTGATTATTGAGCACTTCTTTGGGTTGGAGCCACAGGGAGCCCTCTTCATCTAATTCTGGCAGGATGGTTTGAACTTGGCAATTTTGTCCCACCACTTTCTTCAGAAAGGAAAAATGAAACACTGAATGGATTTTGGAAGTAGCCAAAAGAGCCAATTTGTAAGCTACTAAGCCAATACGCTTGATGATCTGGTAGGGCCCATAAAACTTGGGTTCCAACTTAAGGTGTCCTTGATATTTGAGAGATGTTTACTTGTAAGGTTGTAGTCGAAGAAACACATGATCCCCTTCTTGAAAAACCCTTTCAGAACGATGTTGGTCGACTTATTGCTTCATGTGATTTTGGGTCGTGTGGAGATTATCCTTCAACGCTGCGATGGTGGTTGTGCAACCTTGCAACATGGTATCAATAGATTGAACCTTGGATGTCCCTAGAAGATAAGTAGTGATTGTCGAAGGTTGTTGGCCATACACTGCTTCATATGGGGTCATTTTAGTGGTCGTGTGATAGGAAGTATTGTACCACCATTCGGCAAAGGGAAGTCATTGCACCCACTAGTGTTGTTTGATTGAAGCAAAACATCGTTAGTAGGTTTCCAAACATTTTTTGACCACTTCTGTTTGGCCATCATACTAGGGGTGATAGGTTGTGCTCATGTTTAGATGGGTGCCCTGCAATTTAAACAACTCCTGCCAAAAGGTGCTAGTGAAAGTAGGGTCACGATCAGATACAATAGAGGTGGGCATGCCATGTAACTTGAAAATATGATCAAGGGAAACTTGTGCAACGAGTGCCATTGTGAAAGTATGAGGTAAAACACAAAAATGAGCATACTTGGATAGGCAATCAACCACCACCATGACGCCTGATTTGTTCCCAGATTTAGGAAGGCCCACTATAAAATCCATGGAGATGTTTGTCCACATTGAAGTTGGAATGGGTAGGGGTTGTAGAATGCCTAGCGACTTGATAGTTTCACCTTTATTACATTGGCACACCTCACATTCAGTGACAAATTGAAGTATATCCTTCTTCATCCCTGGACAAAAAAAAGAACAACGAGCATGAGCATAGGTCTTTTGGAATCCCAAGTGACATGTAATGGTTGAGGATTGCAACTCTATTAAGATCTGCGGCTTAAGTGTTGAAGAGGGTGATAGAACCAAGCGATCCTTATATCAGAGAGTATTTTCCTGCCAGGTGTAGCCAATGGGAGGATTAGGGTCCACCTGAAGACATTGAATTATCCTGGAGATAGTCTGGTGGGTGATCCACTCTTGGCATACATCCTCAATCCAATCAAGGACTGGTAAGGATAGGGAAAAGAGGGTGTCATCCTCCTCATGATGGTGTGACAAAACATCAGCCACTATATTGTCTTTTCCTTTTTTATATATGATTTCATAATCATAACCGAACATTTTAGTCGACCACTTGTTTTTTTCAAGGGAGGATAACCTCTGCTCCAAAAAATACGTCGGACTATGGTGATTTGTTTTGATCTGAAAATGACCTCCCAAAAGGTAGGGCCTCCATGTGTGTACCGCATGTAGAATGGCCAACATTTCTTTTTCATAAGTGGATCTACCCAGGTTGCAACCACTCAACGCTTGGCTAGTAAAGGCTAGAGGTCGACCCTCTTGGGTGAGGAATGTGCCTATACCAGTGCCTGAAGCATCTGATTCCACCACAAAAATTTTGTTGAAGTCAGGCACTGCTGAGACAAGAGTAGTGCACATGGCTCTATTTAACTCAATGAAGGCTTGCCCCGCTGCAATTGTCCAATGAAATGCATTCTTCTTGAGAAGGTCGGTCAAGGGCTTAGCAATTTTTCCATAATGGTGGACAAATTTCCACCTGTGAGACCAAGAAAACCACATAGGTGATTTAATTTTGTGGGTCACGGCCACTCTTGCATAGCTTGTATCTTTTTGGGGTCCACTTTTACACTGTCGCGACTCACAATGTGTCCCAAGTACTCCACTTCACTGGCTCCAAAGGAACATTTGGTATTTTTTACAAATAATTGGTTGTCCTATAGCAACTGAATAACTTTGTCCACACGAATAAGGTGGCTATCCTAGGTGTGGTTGTAAATGAGGATATCATCGAAGAAAACTAGGACAAACTACCGAAGGTAAGGTTTCAACAGTTTATTCATAAGACTTTGGAAGGTGGATGGAGCATTGCAAAGGCCAAAAGGCATGACCAATAATTCACAATGTCCTTCATGAGTTTTGAAAGCAGTCTTCGGAATATCGGCCTCCTTCATCCTAATCTGGTGATAGCCATAGTGAAGGTCCAATTTGGTGAAGACACGGGTCCCTTGGAGTTCATCCAGCAGATCATCAATGACCAGAATGGGAAACTTATCTTTGATGGTCAGTTTATTTAGGGCCCTAAAATCAAGACACGTGCGCCAAGTACCTTCTTTCTTCAAGACCATCACTATTGGTGAAGAATATGGGCTTGTACTATGGCGAATCACACATGCCTCGAGTAATTCATGTACCATATTTTCGATTTCATTTTTTTTGGAAAATGGATATATGTAAGCTCTTAAATTGGGGGGTTAAATGCTCATAAGGAGAGGGATGTTATGATCATGCTCACCTCTGGATGGAGGCAAGACAGTGGGTACCTCAAAGACCTTTGGGTACTTTTCCAAAATAAGTTGCAGGGTAGGAGGAACTACCTGTGAGGCATGTTTAGTGACCTGGATGGCATTAAATTGAGAAATCACAGCATGGTATCCTTTATTCAACATTTTTTCCATCCTATGAGCGCTGATGATTTCCGGAGATCCCGCTTGGAGACCTCGAAGGGTATAGAAGTGAGCCTCTTAGTGAAAGCTCATATATAATTCTTGATAATCCATTGTGATTGGTCCCAAAGTGCGAAGCCATTCCACACCCAATACGATATCATAACCACCCATGGAAATAGAGAACATGTGGGTTTTCAAATGATAATCACCCATTTGGAGTTTGACATTTTCACAACGGCCCCGACACTTCAAAGTACCCCCATTAGCAATGAGAATATTGAAAGTAGAAACAAGGTGGACAAAGCAATGGAGCTCATCAGCAAGCCTTAGATGAATAAAATTATGGGTATTACCACTATCAATCAATACCACAATCGATCGATGTTTGATGTATCCCTTGAGCTTCAATGTCTGCGGAGCTGAGATACCTGAAAGTGCATGAAGTGAAATGACCAGTTCGAGTGAGGTCATAGGATTGACAACTGGATCTTTAGTATGATCACTAGACGGAGCCTCCTTTGGGTCTGGAGCTTCATCTGATGGGATGTCTTCATAGGAATAGGAAGTTGATGCATCAATCTGGAATAATTTTTGTTCTCGACATTTATGCCCCGATGCATACCTTTCATCACAATAGTAGCAAAGTCCCTTCTTCCGTCGTTCCGCCATTTTGGCTGGAGAGACCTTTTGGACCTTCAAGGTTTGTGTTGGAGCCAAGGTGGCCCCTGGGTGAGGACGATTGGAAAATGGAGCCTTCAATGATGGTGTCTGAAGGATGGTCTATGCTTCCCTAGCTAATTGGCATGCCTGCAACCAAGTAGTAGGATGGTGCATACTCACATGAGCCTTGATGGCGTCCTTTAAGCCACTGATAAAACATTCAAGGTAAAATGCATCAGATAATCCCTCAGTTTGGATAGCCAATTGTTCAAATGTTATGATGAAGTCTGATACTGATCCAATTTGGCATAGCTTTGTGAGATTGCCCAAAAAATGAGATTCATGATCAAAACGGGCACAAACTACTTTGGTGAACATGATCCAAGTGGGGAATCCAG
>JZKD02S1718893.1:8791-26103 GCA_000966675.3 Picea glauca
ATTTCCCTGCATTATTGTGATCATCATTTAGTGTTTCAGCAAAGAGTTTAAAAGAAGCATAATTGTTTAAGCACGGTAACAACTGATTCACCCCCCCCTCTCAGTTGTCCAACAAATCTAAGTTGTGGATTGACTCTTCTTATTTTGGTCTCACACTTTTGTATTGATCCAATGATCTATGATCAATCTTTGTTGTTCATTGTCGATCCATAGAATTTATGATTTCATTGTTTGTTGACCTCAGACATCCAATAATTGTTCCTCTATAGTTACTCTAGGAATATTGTATTTGTTGGATCATTGAAGATCAATATGTCTAATCTGTAAATACGAGGCTTACATCCTATCTGTCTCACCAACATGGAATTCTCTGTTTAAAACAATTTTAACTCTGGATGTTTATATGAACTCGGCCACTCAAGCCACATGTCAAGTCGAAAAATAAAATAGAGTCAACCACCCGGAATTTGAAATGGGAAAAATGAGTCAGCCAAAATGCAAGTCAGTTTTGAGGCAAAGTAAGTTGACTAAATTCGAGTCGACCAAGAGTCAATAAATGTAAGTCAAAGTCAAAGGCAATGCAAGTCGAAGTTGAAGTTATTCAAGTCAAAGTCGGAGACAATGAAAGTTGAAGTTATCCAAGTTGAAATCGAAGGAAACGCAAGTCAAAGTTTATCCAAGTCGAAGTCGAAGGAAAATGCAAGTCGAAGTTGTCCAAGTCAAATTCGGAGGCAATGCAGGTCGAAGTCGAAGGCAACACAAGTCGAAGTTTATCCAAGTCGAAGTCGAAGGCAATGCTAGTCGGAGTCGGAGGCACTATAAGTTGAATTGTATCCAAGTCAAAGATCAAGACGTCTAATAGAGACTCTCATAACATTTCCTTTTACACATTTTATCGAGTACCAGACTTTGATCTTTCCCCCTCTTTGACATCAATGTCAACTTCATAATATTATGTCCAATATTGAGCATATTGATATCCTTTGAAATCAACGCCAACACCATGTCCTACAGGTCCTTCCCGACAACAACGTGCACTAGAGATATGTAACCATTCATTTATTATTTTATGTACATCAAATTTAATTATTGAATGAAAAACTAATTTTCAATTGTTTTGTTGCAAAAAAAAAAATGGAACCCATTGAACACATAATATAAGATGACAAGGAATAAAAGGGTTGATCGTAAAGTTTGTGAGTACTTATGTTTCATCCTTACTTAAGATTTCATGTTTGTTTTGATCTTTATATTTAAATAATTAATTTTCACGTGTCCATGGATGTTTTCTAATAGGTGATAACATACAAAGAAAAACCAATTGATAGGCATTGGGTTAAGTATGGGTTGTGAGTGTATGTTGAAGTATAAAGGTTTAAATGAACGACTCGTAAGTAGTTATGTTGTTTAACTTCCCTTGTTTAATAATCAATTAAACAACAAGAAGCCTTTGTATTAATTATATCGATTGTGTTTTGTCATGTCATATTAAACATGCAAGAAACAAAGTATGGAGTGCAGCCAACAAAAGAGATTTTGAGAGACAACATGGCTTCAAAAGAATGTGTATAGTTGTTCATATTTTACGCAGTGGATATTTCAATATTTTATAAAAAGGAGATTGCATTGGTTATGAGAAACTACTCAACCAACGTAGTCTCTTTTTATAAAATATGAGAATGTGTATTGTTTATGAAACACTTGTTTCTATGGTACTTTTTTTTATGCAATCATGTATATATGTGTGTGTGTGTGTGTGTAACTTTATTTATATGTTTGTAGATGGGGGGGTGGAACATAAAAAACAAGTACAAGTAGAAAACATTAGGTTAAATAACCAAAGTACAATATCACCTACAAGTGATGAAGAAATTAGGCATGCATGCAGCTTGAGTGATGATAGAAATTCAAGTGATGAATGCCAAACAATATAATTGAATGTTACTACAAGTTATATGTTTTAGAATAGTTTCTCATAACCAATGCATTCTCCTTTTTATAAAATATTATAATGTGTATTGTTTATGAAACACTTGTTGCTATGGTATGTTCTTTTTTATTTACGCAATCATGTATATTCTACTATATATATAAATGTAGATATACTTATTACACTTTATTTCTATGTTTGCAGTGAAACATGAAGAGGTGGAACATAAAAAAAACAAGTACAAGTAGAAAACATTAAGTTAAATAACCAAAGTACAATATCACCTACAAGTGATGAAGAAATTAGGCATGCATGTAGTTTGAGCGATGATAGCAGTTCAAGTGATGAATGCCAAAGAATATAATTGAATGTTACTGCAAGTTGTATGTTTTATAATATTTGTCTATGAAAATCAAGGATTTTGTTTAATGTACTCGACATATTGTCCTAATTGCATGACGACATGTTACCAATAAGTGTAACAATTACATATTATTGGTTGCATTTTGATTATTGTGGACCTTTACGTTGTCCCATTTTGTATGAAGATGGTTCTCTTGTTCGTATATGTCAGGCCAAGCATTGGGCAGGAAAGTAACTCCACGAGATGATTCTTCTATTAACAACAAGATCAATAAATACTCAAACAATGTAACCATTGGTATTCCCAACATATGACTCTTCCTATCACCTATGATTGTTCATATTTACATTTATGATGCAGACCCCCTTCTCTCCTAAGAGTTGCACGACCTCCCAGTCAAGGATCTTTGATTCCGAGTTGAATTGGCTCTCTAAGACCTTAATTCTCTCCCTTACAAATTAACGCAAGCCCTTCTTGTCCTCTAGTGCAGGTTCTATGGCATTCGTGACCCCTTTCTTCACGTTGTTGAACTCACAGGTTTCAGGCGCAAGCTCCTCTCCTATTGGCCCCTTCCCGCATGTGGCCTCGAGCTATGTCCTTGCGTAAAAGCATGATTATGGGCGTACCCAAGAGTGGTTTGGGATCAACCCGCTTTTCTCCCCGCAATTTACCTCCAGCCGCCACGTACCCCTTCACCGATACTGTGGTTTCGATTACAGCCTGCCCTCGAAATTTTAACATCCGAGCACTTTCTATCCCCGCAATGCACGATGATCATCGATCTCACAATATTGACAGTGCTTCTAAACCGATGGCTCAAATATACCTTTTTCGACCCCTTCAACTGACAGTTCTGATTGTTTCGAGACTCCGAACTTCGGAGATCTCAAATCTCAACTTTATCTCTAGTCACTTTTTTTTTCGGAGCTGATAATCTATTGGCGCATGTCCCTCTCGGATCAATGGTTGTGATCCCATCCCGTCTCTGGACTTTAGAATTCTCAAGTCTCAACTTCCACTTCCCCTCGAAGTATGCGAATTTTTTCCACGTGTCCACTTGAATCGGACGGTTGAGGCTTACTTCGGGTCTTTACCCGAAACCCACAGATTTGTGCCACGTCTCCCTTAAACTAGTGGCTATGAATTTCTTCAAGAATTTACCCGAAGTCCACATATTTACACCATGTATCCCTCCGGATCTGAGGGTCCAGATCTCCTCTAGCTCTCCAAGCTTCAGGAATCTCAATTCTCAAACTCTCATTTCTCCCGAAGAGATTTCTCCAAAATGGCAGATTGTCTACCACGCGTCCTCCTCGATCAATGACTACACTCCCGTTTCAGGACTTTGGTCCTTTCAACCAGATCAACGGCCTCTGACTACCTTCTCGTTCAACGGTCGAGATCTACTTCGGTGATTTCACCTCCTCCTCGTCCACAAACTTCTGGAGTTGTGGATCTCACACCACCTGTCTCTCTTGATGATGGACGGTTCCCAATCACTTCGGGACTTCGAAAATTTGGCAAGTTCTCTCTCCTGCGTGTGCAAAGTGCTAAGGCTCGTGCACCTTGATTTGATCATATGGTTGTTGGTCCTCTGAATCAGTGATCCAACGACCACTATCGCTCTCCCTCCTGAGCTTCTGACTTCCTCCGACTTAGAATATTTTCTAAGTATCCAAAGGTCTCGGCCTTTGTTCTTCCTACAAGTTTGTCCCTTAGGCCTTGTCTGCACTTCTGGAAAGCGTTATCTCTTCTGATATTTCTCATCTTCTGCTCCTTTGACTTCTTACAGAGTCACTTTGACACTTAGTCAAATTTTGGATATGTGCACTCCTTGCAATAGATTCTTACGCAAGGTTTGAGTTCTTGCGGATGACTGTGCACGCCTTACAACAGTCACTTTGCACTCCTTGCAAAGGAAACTCTACACTATCTCTTCTGAGCTTATGAGTCGAAACAGATTATGTCGGCGCACTCCTTATGGACTATGTGCACACCTTGCACAGACTCAACGAAGAGAAAATGATTTAACTTATGCAAACATTTCAAAACTTCATTGATGGGTGTTCTATGTGCACTAAAAAACACTAAAAATCCTCAATTAAATTGCCAACTCGGGGTAAGTAAACTTTGAGTTGTAGAACTATATGTGTCAAGGTAGAAAGGCTAGAGGTAGTATAGTCTAACTAAGAAAATGGGCTATCTGAGAACTAATATATTCAAGCAAAGGCTATTAATGATCAAACCCTACTAAGAAACTTAAATTATTTACCCTAAGTAACTTTTGAACAAAGGATCAATGGATAGTCCTAAGAAAGCAAATGAAAATCCTAATTAAAGAAAATTAACTTGACCATTATAATGAGCAAAAGCAAACTATCTATTTAATCTATCTAATGAGTAATAACAACAGCAAACTACTTTAATTAACCTACTCAAATTCAATAAGCAGAAACAAGTAAGTAAATAAACAAGCAATCAACTACCCTATTAAAGAAAATAAACAAGCAAGCAACTACCCTATCAAAGCAAGTAAACAAGAAAGCAATCAGCTAACTAACCTATGGTAACTTCTACAGCAAGTTAACTAATCAAAATTACTCAATAAGCAACTAATCAAACTAATAAGAAAGTGAACTCTACTCTTAAATTAAACTTCATAATTACTTCTAATTTACGAATGGAAAACTTAATCTATTAAATGTAAATGTGTTGAACCTGCACAGAATAGATCTAGCTAAACAATAATACACACATTTTCAAAGAGAATTGGAGAAAGAAGAAGAAGGAGAGAAAGAATGAAAGAATTCTTATTAACAGTATTCCACACTCAAAGAGTGAATAATTTACAATAGATATAGGATATATGAATAAATAATGCGCCATAGTGGTGTTCTAGAGTGATCTGGACACACACCAGTAGTTACGGGAGTAAAATGCCACCTAGTCTAGTCTCTCTGATAGTTACGGGAGTGAACTGCCACCTAGCTGAGTTAACTAGTCAAGTAGTATTCAGTTAACTGACTCAACAGAGAGTAGTGAGGAGTAGATCAAGGAATCAAGGGTAATGTGCCATTCTAGTGATTATCCCATGACAAGTGCGCATTAGCATGGTGATGATCCCAATGTTGCATGGTGACAAAACCAATGCAACATCTAAACTCAACTCAACTAGTCAAACTGAAGTGTCAACTAAAAGAGAATATTCTCTAGGTGGAATATTCTCCCCTAAAATATAGGAGACTAGATAATGACTAATTATGACTAATAAACAAGGAAAAACCTTAGGAAAAATAAATCATAGGTGTGTGTGAAGTAACTCCAACATTAAATTCAAAGCATCATGACAATAAAAGTAATCAACAATTACTCTTTAATCTAAGATAAGGAAACTATTCTTTAATCTACCAAAGCAAGAAAACTATCCTCTAATCTATAAAAGCAAGGAAACTATCCTCTAATCTATAAAAGAAAGAAAACTCAAATATAGTGTTGATGGTTATGTCTCCGGTGTCTTATGATATCATGATGGAATTTAACAATTAACGATAACTCATGAGGGATAAACTCAATATTGACTTCGATAGAAAAGTGAAAAGTATGAATTAGGCAATCTAATAATAATTTAGCCATTATAGAAGCAACATCAACTACCCTGCATATCCATGTGATTATTCTATCTATGCACTAATCATCAACAATATGAAAACACTATTCTATTAAATTCAATTGCATTCTATGCTAGTGTAAGAAAATTCATACTACTTAAAGATTCATAACTAAAAACTAAACTCAATAATCAAACTTTGAATTAAAATTGCAACCTAGATCTAGAAAGGAAATTGCATGAAATAAATTAAACTAATCATATTTTAACAATTTAAATTGCAAATGGAAAATACTCATAAAGACATAACTTTAAATCCTAATTCTATTTTAGCATATGACAAGAAAATAAATAAGCAAACTACATAACAACTAAATAAGCAAAACTAAATAGCAATTAGATAAGCAAACTAGAAATGAAAACTAAAACTAACATCTATCCATCCACTGAAACTTTCCAAAGCAACCATGAACAAAATACTCTGTTTTTAACTATGTTTTTAAACTCTATTTCAGCATATGGAAAATCGAAATACCATCTAATTACATACAGGGGTTAGTATCCAAAGTTGCAAGTTGGTTCCTACTAATTAAAAGGTCATTGCATATTAACACTAGCCTTCATAATAACCTGCAAAACTGAAGTAAAGCAATTAAATTATGAACAACAATTTGCATAGTAAGTATACACAATAAAACTCATGTACAGGAAATAAAAGAAATGACGATTACATTGTATGAATTCATAAGAAAATTGACTAAATGTTCACCCAGACCACTGGTGGGCCCCCTAGCAGGTCATGGCTACTCCTAAACGATGAATCACGGTCTGAAGCAACATGATTTCAACATTAAAATTAAAAACACAGTTTTACACAAAATGTCTTGAAAACAGCAAAACAGAGCTTAGCTATCCTCTTTCTCTTCTAACTATTTTTCTGACCACTGATGTGGTATTTATAGAGTTTACAAGCTGAGAGGTCAACCACTGGAAGGGTCGACCTCCTCTAAAAACAATAAATCGCATTCAATGTGTCTTAACCGCTAATGGCTTCTAGAAACAAGGTGAGCCAATAATTGCCCAGCATAAGAACCCAATCCGAGTTATCAGAAGCTCAGTAGTTGAAGGCCATGAGCACAAGAAAAACCCATGTCTCTGATTCGCCCATCGCTAGCCTCTGATATGATAACTGCCAAATCACCCATGGTTTTAGTGTAGGATGGAGTGTCGGATGGAGTATCGGACTGAGTGTCGGATGGAGTACCGGATGGAGTGTCGGATGCGAAAATGACCTACGATTTTTCCCTATAACACACAGAACGTGAATTAGTTTCCTGGAATCATTAAAACATGTTGAATTATACTCAAAATCATACGTACCTGGTATGAACCACGGCGATTTTAGCACAAAAACTCTTCAAAACAGGAAAATGCACATACAATATTGGCCAAAAAGGATATAATCATCATCATTAAATTAACCATATCACGGGCCCAACATTACCCCCACACCTAAGATTTTGCAGGTCCCACTGCAAACAAAAATGAATTGCTCCATATGACTAGACTTGTTGAGAAGGATTAGCTTTAGAAGCTTCTCCCACTTGCCCTGAAGATTTTTTTTTGTGTCTCTTATGATGTTTCAATTGTGCCCTGAGGTTGTGATCGATATTGGTCTTTTGATCAAACAATCGATGGAGGGAATTCACCTTTGCTTGTAGTATTGCATTGTCGTGGTGAAGATGCTTATCCAAAGTCTTCCTCTCTTCCAATTGTTGCAGCAATTGATCATTTTCCTGTTGTAGTTTTTCAATGGTTGGAGAAAGATCAGATATCTCAGAGGAGGGCTTGGATTCCTTGAAAGATGTAGAAAGTCAATCAATTTTGGGATCTGCGGTAGGCATCTATGAGGTAGGAGTAACAGGGGGTTTATGAGGAGAAGTAGGTTCAGATTTTGTCTTTCTATGAGGCTCCAATTCTTCTGCAGACACTTCCCTAAGTCTTTTGTGGGGACTTTCAAGATCGGAAGATACTTGTATAAGATCTGAAGTGTCTGGATGTTTTACATTAGATTTACCACTTGCATTCTAGGTACTTTTTCGAAAACATCCTCCTTTGAATCAATTGGCTCATCTCCTATTTGTGGGGACTACAAGGAAATCTTGTTGAATTACCTCTTGTAACTTTTTGGGTGCAGGATTAATAGATGTTGAGGGCATCAGATATTTTTCAATGGGCTTCTTAGTCTTTATACCCGATGAGGCTGCAGAGGTATTAACAAGTTTCTTGGTCTTTTGTTCTGGTAGAGGGATAGCTTGAGTAGGAGGGTTTGGAGTCTTTGGAGAATGGGGTTTGGACAGTAAAAATCCCTATATCAAGTTTCTTCTTGATGGTCTTGATTGTGAGATGGGGGTTTGAAAATTAATAAATGAACTCATCCCATGTCTTCCCCTGTTTTGCCAACTCGGCTATAACAAGCAATTTGATGAGGTTGTGGTGTAATAGGTTGTTATGAGGATTGGCCACATTCTTTCGTACTTGGGAAGACATATTATCAACACTTTTCAAGAATTAAAAAGGAAAATTCAATGGTTTGTTAAAGTGGAAATGAGCTAATAGTCGAAAATGGAAAGCTTAAAAAACAAAGTATCTACCTTCACTATGTCAACAAGACATTGAAGGCACCATTGCAGCAAAATTTGAAAAGGACAGAGAGTATTGTCTTGGCAGATTCAATGAGCACGTAGATATGCTCCTGAAAAAGGCCAACATAGACATCAAGCTTTAGAGACACATGTCCATGAACTACTACATCATAAAATGGATCAGGAAAAGTCACAAAAAGTGTTCTACAAGACCATGCTGTGCTTTTGAATCTGTTTTTTATCATCATTTTAAAAATATGTTTTTTACCAAATAACGATGAATTTTGGAAAACCAAAGGAGGTTTTTTCTAAGGACATACCAAATCACAATAACCTCTCTCATGTTTTACACTGGTATCATATATTGGGATATATTCAACTTTCTTGGAGACCTATTTTAGAAAATCAAATTCTCTAATTTAATTTCCAGTTTTAGTCATTATTTTCAAACCAGGTTTTTGACCAAATAAAGGTGAATTTTGGAACAAAAAATGAGGTTTTTTCTAAGGACATACCAAATAACAATAACCTCCCTCATTTTTTACACAGGTATTGTATATTGGGAGATATTCAACTTCATTTGAAACCTATTTCAGAAAATCAAATTCTCTAATTTAATTTCTTTTTTTAGTCATTATTTTGTGGCACATATTCCAAGAAAATGGGAATGAATTTCAAAAAAATGAGTGAGTTTTATCTTAATAACAACCCTATCTACAAAAAACTCTCCCCTATTTGTAAAATGTGTTATGGTTAAAAAGTTATAGCCCCATATTTTACCCTTATTTTTCTGTTGTGCTTCTGTCACAATCGTTGCGCTTTTGGACAGATTGTTTTCAAATCAATTGTGAAGGGGTTATCCTAAATGATATTGATTATACCTACCTTTCCCAATTCTATCTTTACAACTCATCTTTTGGAAACCCTGGCCTATCTCCCTAGACCTATATTCTCATCCATAAAACTCCAAATCAAAACCATACTGAGTTAAATACCTAGCCTAATACAAAGCCACTTAACCTTATTCTTTTGTTCATAGGTGTGTAACACAGATCTGTAGTGAGTTTAACAATGTGTTATCGATATTTAATTGTCACAAAGAACCAGTTAAGAATTCTTCCACTATATAAACATATAAATAAATAAAATGCACAACAGACTTATAACACACAGTGATGTCAGTGGTATCTAATTTAGTATTTCAATAAAAAACAATTGTTGATATAATAGCCCATATCATGAAAGCAATATACATAAATTTTACAAAGATTCTACTTCTTCTTCTCATGGATTATATATAGGCAGTATTTATCATTTGTCATCTCATGAAACCCCTCCCCCAGACCTAATTATTGTGACACCTCACAATCAAAAATATAGGAAACTAGTCAATTCTCCCAATAGTCGAAGATTTACAGCTTGTTAAGTGTAGAGATAAATTTCACATATCGGTCTGACAAGATGGTTAGAATATGGCCCCACCTATAGGATAGAACATCTTATATATAGTTAAGAAGAGGTAGGCGAGAGAGTTTCGAGATAGTCTCAAAGTTAGTTCCCAATGGAAAATCTATGGAGTTCATTAACCTTGGCTTAACCATACATACTTCATGTCAGCTTTGTCTACAAGTAATGTCGTACATCAGGACAAGTTTAAGATTTAGGAATTTATTTTTATTAATTTTTTTGTCAGATTACCATCCGCGTTAGGTAGAATGCCCTGCTCCCAGCAAGATTGTTTAGTACTCCGGTGGGTTTACCTAGTCATACCACAGGCCGGTACCCACTGCCAGTAGACCTTTTCAATATCCCGGCGGGTTATCCTCTTACACCCTCAGAGACTGGCCCTCCATCTTTTAAGATTTTTAGTATAAGATTGATTTGTGAAAGATGGGGGCACAGCTCTGAAAATAACTTTTTTCTTTCTTTCAATTGGGATGGTATTTATGTTAGAGGATGACTTTCCGTTATATATTCCTTAGTGATTGTCCTGATGTAAGGGGTACTTAAGTGGGCATAGCCTATCTAAAGATATGGTATAATTAATCATTTTTAGTGTGTAGTGGATGGTACCATTGGGAAAGAACAGAAATGTATCTTTAGGCTCAACTCAGTTTCTTCTTCTTCTTCTTTTTTGTTATTGTGATGTTTCCATGGATAACCACTAATCAGACCTCCTTGTTACTCTTTAATAAATATATTTTACTCACTTACTCAGGGTTCTTGGAGAAATTGTACAAGTAACCTCTAAGCTTGATAGTTACGGTATCACTTCCTTATATAGTGGTGAAGGTTTTTAAGAGCAGATGTTATTTAAGATGCCTTGAGAAAAAAAGAAGATGAAAATCTTTGCAAAAATATGGTTAATTACAGCAAGTCATTATTCATTTGATGCTTAGCAGACAACAAGGTTCAAATATAGAAATATTTTGAAGAAACATCCTTCCTTTAAATCTCCTTGAAACTATCTACTCCTGGTGAAATAAATACCTACAGAAATCTCTAGAATTGTTTGTCAAAAACCACACTCTAAAATATCAAAGACTAATGAGATCGACTAATGAGATCAATGAGATCAAGTCACTGGAACATGCATCTCATAGTTCTTTTATTAAAAKAAAATKTAAAATGAGGTTGCATTAGACTAACAACATGCAGCTTTTATTTATTATCCTACCCTACCTAAAAAGAAAGGAAAATATTTATTCAAGTGTAAGAACTTTTCCAATGTGACCATGTGCGAAGCAAGATAAGAAACATACTCATATCCACATATAAAAAAGTTACTACAATGATTACCTGGATATGAAKAACCAACCAACCTACTTGTTTTGGCATCTAAAGGTATTGAATAAGAGAATAGTATTGTGGCTTGATGACCTCTTGAAACCAAATTTCAATGTAATCTTGATGTTCATCAACAGTAATTTCTATGCTCTCCTTCATCATGCTATGCAGATCCTCTTCTTCTGGATGATTTATTTCTGGAGTACATAAAGGATATGTTGAGATGGATGTTGAGAACTCCTCAACCTCATGTCTTAATGATTTCTCTCCACTGGATGTAGTCCATAATTTGTCAGTTTCCTTCGCATTTTGGTAAGGAAAATCATTTTGTATTTCATAGGACCTTGATTCTTCTAATATTTCCAGAGAGGTAGACAAGTTCTTGGCTATTGTCAAGATGTGTTCTCCCTGAGAAGAAGAGATCCCAGCTATTGCTAGGATTTGAGAGAGTTCTTCCAAACTAATGGTCACCTTCGAATTCATTCTCCTGGTGGTGGTAAGAAAACAAAGGTTGTGTTGTTTGGTTATGTGGAGCGCTTGAGTGGTCTTGTCTCTTGTCCCACTATTATTGATGCTTCAACTTTTTGGTCTATAGTGCTCCATGTCTTAGTCTCTTCAGAGACTGCTTTAGCTCTTTGGGTTGAGCTAGCTCATGTTTTCCGGTATCGATCTGCGGATTTTATGAGTGGAACGTTCCTTCCCCCAAAAAGGTCGAAAGGAACCTTGGTTGAAAGATCTGATTTAGATTTAATGTATCTACCTTTTGGGTCTCTAGGTATGTTCATGAAAGCAAACAAAAATAAAAATAAAAACTACCATTGGATTTGGGGGAACCTGCTATAGCAGATGCGTAGGTACTTACCTCTCGTCTTAAATTTCCCCCGCCACCAAACTAATGCTAAGGTTTAAAAATGATCTAATTCCTACCTTGAGACAACTCCTCGACAACGGCGCCAAAAATGATGGGTGTTCTATATGCACTAAAAAACACTAAAAACCCTCAATTAAATTGTCAACCCAGGGTAAGTAAACTTAAAGTTGTAGCACTATATGTGCCAAGGCAGAAAGGCTAGAGGTAGTATAGTCTAACTAAGAAAATGGGCTATCTGAGAACTAATCTATTCAAGCAAAGGCTATTAATGATCAAACCCTACTAAGAAACTTAAATTATTTACCCTAAGTAACTTTTGAACAAAGGATCGATGGATAGTCCTAAGAAAGCAAATGAAAATCCTACTTAAAGCAAATTAACTTGAACATTATAATGAGAAAAAGCAAACTATCTATTTAATCTATCTAATGAGTAATAACAACAGCAAACTACTTTAATTAACCTACTCAAATTCAATAAGCAGCAACAAGTAAGTAAATAAACAAGCAAGCAACTACCCTATTAAAGCAAATAAACAAGCAAGCAACTACCCTATCAAAGCAAGTAAACAAGCAAGCAACTACCCTATCAAAGCAAGTAAACAAGCAAGAAATCAACTAACTAACCTATGGTAACTTCTACAGCAAGTTAACTAATCAAAATTACTCAATAAGCAACTAATCAAACTAATAAGCAAGTGAACTCTATTATTAAATTAAACTTCATAATTACTTCTAATTTACGAAAGAAAATCTTAATCTATTAAATTCAAAGCACGATGACAATAAAAGTTATCAACAATTACTCTTTAATCTACGATAAGGAAATTATTCTTTAATCTACCAAAGCAAGAAAACTATCCTCTAATCTATAAAAGAAAGGAAACTATCCTCTAATCTATAAAAGAAAGAAAACTCAAATAGAGTGTTGATGATTATGTCTCCGGTGTCTTATGATATCACGATGGCATTTAACAATTAACGATAACTCAAGAGGGATAAACTCAATATTGACTTCGATAGCAAAGTGAAAAGTATGAATTAGGCAATCGAGTGAGAATTTAGCCATTATAGAAGCAACATCAACTATCATGCATATCCATGTGATTATTCGATCTATGCACTAATCATCAACAATATGGAAACACTATTCTATTAAATTCAATTGCATTTTATGCTAGTGTAAGTAAATTCATACTACTTAAAGATTCATAACTGAAAACTAAACTCAATAATCAAACTTTGAATTAAAATTGCAACCTAGATCTAGAAAGGAGATTGCATGAAATAAGTTAAACTAATCCTATTTTAAAAATTTTAATTGCAAATGGAAAATACTCATAAAGACATAACTTTAAATCCTAATTCTATTTCAGAAAAACTAAATAGCAATTAGATAAGAAAACTAGAAATGAAAACTAACAACTAACAACTATCCATCCACCGAAACTTGCCAAAGCAACCATGAACTAAATACTTTGTTTTTAACTCAATTTTAGCATATGGAAAATCTAAATACCATCTAATTACATACAGAGGTTAGTAATCAAAATTGCAAGTTGGCTCCTACTAATTAAAAGGTTATTGCATATTAACACTAGCCTTCATAATAACCTGCAAAACTAAACTAAAGCAATTAAATTATGAACAACAATTTACACAGTAAGTATACACAATAAAACTCATGTACAGGAAATAAAATAAATGACAATTACATTGTATGAATTCATAAGTTAATTGACTAAATGTTCACCCATACCACTGGTGGGCCCCCCAGCAGGTCCTGGCTACTCCTCAATGATGAATCACAAGCTCAAGCAACACGATTTCAACATTAAAATTAAAAACGCAGTTTTACACAAAATGTCTTGAAAATGGAAAAATAGAGCTTAGCTATCCTCTTTGTCTTCTAACTATTTGTTTGACCACTGATGTGTTATTTATAGAGTTTACAAGCTAAGAGGTCGACCACTGGAAGGGTCAACCTCCTCTAAAAATAGTAAATCGCATTCAATGCATCTTAATCGTCGGTGGCTTCTAGAAACAAGGTGAGCCAATAATTGCCCAGCATAACAACCCAATTTGTGTTGTCAGAAGCTCAGTAGCTGGAGGCCACAAGCACAAGAAAAACCCATGTCTTTGATTCGCCCATCGCTAGTCGTCGATATGATAACCGCCAAATCACCCATGGTTTTAGTGCAGGATAGAGTGTCAGACAGAGTGTCGAATGGAGTACCGAACTGAGTGTCGGATGGAGTACCGAACGGAGTGTCGGATGCAAAAATGACCTGGGATTTTTCCCTGTGACATGCAAAACATGAATTTGTTTCCTGGAATCATTAAAACATGTTGAATTATACTCAAAATCATCATAAAACACAATCATACGTACCTGGTATGAACCACGACGATTTTAACACAAAAACTCTTCAAAACAGGAAAATGCACATACAATATTGGCCAAAAAGGATCTAATCATCATCATTAAATTAACCATATCACAAGCCCAACATTCATGTACTCGTAATGAGATTCATTCATTCACAAAAGAAATAATAACAGGGAATTGCAAAACAATCACAGCATCACGCATTTGGATCAATTTTCCTTTGTTATATTCATTCAAAATTAAATGGCTACAGCTATAATCAAACAGCAACTAAAAACTCAGAAGTTTCCTACTAACTCGCAGTAGCCTCATTTGGGCTTACAAAAACTTTATTTATCTCTGAAGTTCCTTAGGGTTCCCCCCGACTACTCGTCTACTCGAAAATTAAAAAAGCCTAATTGCTACCTGAGTTCAGTTACATTCAATAATAGGAGTGAAACTCCCAGCTCACTTGTGATCATTCAGCTTCCAGGCGTTTGATCTTCTTCCATTTTCAATCAGCTCCAAAAGATTCGCAGTAACTGCCAGCGTTTGAGATTTTGGAATGATTCATAGGTGTTGAGTTGTCCTGCCACGCATGCTCATTGACGATGCTCCTACATCATACTCCCTTGGATAAAAATGCATGGACTCATGTCCATGAGCTCCTGCACCGACCTTCCATGCTTCTGGATATCAGCTTCATTGTCCCAATTGGCATTTTGTATTGGGTGTCCCTTCCACTTGACCAAATATTCAAAATAGGTCTTTCTCATAGTCTTCTTGCCAATCCTTTGATCAACGATCTTCTCCATATGTGGTTTTCCTGCTATAGGCATTTGTTTCTCCCACTGAACCTTCTCTTGATATTTTGATCCCTCTTTGTTATCTTTCTTGTAAGGATACAGGTCTGAAATGTTGAATATGGGTGATATGCCCACATCATTTGGCAGCTCAATATCATAGGCATTTGCATCAAACTTCCTTAAGATATTACATGGACTTATCTTCTTCATCTTTAACTTGTTATATGTTCCCCCAGGGAACCTTTCTTTCCTGAGATGTGTCAGAACCTAATCTCCTACTTCAAATTGAATTTCCATGTGATGTTGATCAAATCTGTGTTTGTACTCTTGGCTAGAGCTCTGCAACTATCCTTTGATCTAGCTATGGAGCTTCTGTATTTCTACAACAAAATCTTCTACTCTGGCGCTTATGATCTCACTCTGTTCCAAGTCTCTCAACTCAGATACTCCCCTTGATTGCATTCCATAGAATATTTGGAATGGACTCTTTCTAGTGCTTCTATTTGGTGAGTCGTTGTATGCAAATTCTGCTTGTGGCAGAATCTGATCCCACTGATTATGATGCTCAGTGACCAAACTACTCAACAAGTTTCCCAAACTTTTGTTTACCACCTCAGTCTATCCATCTGTCTAAGGGTGATAAGTTGAGTTGAAGGACAAATATGTCCCCAAATTCTTCCACAGTGTTCTCCATAAATGACCAACAAATTTAGTGTCTTTGTTTGAGACAATGCTTATGGGTATTCCATGAAGTCTCACAACCTCCTTGCAAAAAAAAATTGCAACATGTCTTGCATCACTAGTATTCTGGAACGGGATAAAGTGTTCCATCTTTGAAAATCTATCCACCACCACAAATATGGAATCACATCCTCTTTGTGTTCTTGGCAGTCCCAACACAAAATCCATGCTATTGCATCCCAAGGCTTGTCTGGTATTGGAAATGGTTGATACAATCCAGTGTTTTGTCTTTTTCCTTTTGCATGTTGGCAGATTCTACATCTATTCACAAACTTTATCACTTATGTTATCATACCTAGCCAATAGTATGAACTGCTCAACTGTGCAAATGTTTTATCATGACCAAAATGTCCATCCAATCCTCCACTATGATTTTCTTTCAAAAGGTTATCCCTCATTGAGAATTTTGGTATGCACAATTGATTTCCCTTGAACAATCCCTCTTGAATCATATACTATGTCCACTAGCTCATGTCTCTCAGCGCAGGATTTTCACATGCTTCGTATGCTTCCTTGAAGTCTAGATGATCACAATACATATCCTTCAGGTGTTCAAACCCCAAGGTCTTCACTTGAAACTCCTGCAAAATCAAACATCTCATGCTTAATGCATCAGAAACTTTGTTAGCATTCTCAGCAATATGTTTTATGACAAAAGTAAAATTCTGCATAAACTCAACCTACTTTGCATGCCTCTGATTCAATTTTTCCTGCCTAGTTATGAATTGTGAAGCCTGGTTATCGCTATACAAGACAAATTCTTGTGGGACAAGGTAATGTCTCCATTTCTTCAAGTATTGAATTATGGCATAAAACTCCTTATCATATGTGGAGTATTTTCTCTTAGCCTCATTCAACTTCTCACTGAAATAGGCAACAGGTCTATTATCCTAGCTCAAAACTGCTCCGATTGCAACTCCACTTGCATCACATCTCACTTGAAATGTCTTTCCAAAATTGGTCATTTTTTTATTGTCCCCTTCGGTATATTGAAGCTCCTCTCGGCCTCCTTTGTCCATTTAAAAGACTTGTTCTTCTTCTTCATTGTATCCATCATCGGTTCACAAATTCCACTGAAGTCTCTGATGAACTTCCTATAGAAAATTGCTAATCCATGGAAGCTTCTTACCTCAAACATACTCCTTGGTGATGGCCATTCTTTGATTGCTTTCACCTTCTCTGGATCCATCTTCA
>JZKD02S1718893.1:63554-83156 GCA_000966675.3 Picea glauca
GATGACTAGGAGCTAGATCAATGTGGTGGAAATGCAGGTCTCTGGTTGTGCAAAAGGGATATTGTTGGTCATGTGGCCTCTCGACACTCCATATCTGCAACCTGAGGGCCTCGAGGCGTAATCTCCTTAGTTATCCACAAAATGGGGACAACATAAACCATTAGCATCTAATGTAGTTACAGGTGTCAACCTGAGAAGATTATTCTTGACAAGCTTGAAAACATCATGAGCAAACTGGGCACAATTTTAACTTCTATTATTTTACATGTAGGTGGTTGGAATGTCTCAATTAAGTTGTCATCGAGGAATAAGAATGATGTAATTAATGGTGTTTTCAGTATGGTGGTATTTAGTAAATTTTGGTATCGGTATCCACCTGTATATTTTTTAGCCTAATTTTTACATCTACAGCTTTCATTGGGCTCAATTATGAATAGAAGGTCCCAAAATTTGATTTTATTTCACATGCCAAGCGCTCATTATTCGTATACCCTTGTCCTACAACAACTTCTAGAGTAAAATTGCTCATTGTTGTTTTCTCTACATAAACAAAGACTAAAACTAGGCATAGTGCAATTGTGCATAGTCATACATACATCTCCCATGCTATTTATTCATTTGAGGAACATTCACAATGGCTCCAAATAGATAAAACTTTGGGTTTTTTTGCAACTACAAAACTTGGCCACCCTTCCTACAATCGAATAGCAACGCATTTGGGTGTCTCTAAACAGGAAGGAGAATTACATAGGGATGTGTAATGATTTTAGCAAGGGGGGTGTTGGGTTCCCAAATTGATATCATTTTTGTCTCTATTTTAATAATGTTTGAGTCTATCTAAGCCAAATCTAACCCTCATATATGTCATTCTTCATCCATCTTAGCCATCTATTACACAAAGGTAATAATGGATTGTGTTTCTTATATTTTTATGTTTATATGATTAAATTAAGATAGAAGTTTGAATTTTTTTTTATCTCTAATAAAAATAAATATGCTAACCATGAACATTAAGAATGACCAAAGAAGATCACTGGTTGAAAATAATCCAAGGCTGAAATAGAGTGATGGTGATTTTCTCCAAGGTTGAAATAGAGCAACGGTGATTTTCCAAAGGGTTAAAGAAGACCAGATTCGAAAGGAAAGGAGGCAAATACATTTAAGGAACAAGTGGGCAGAAAAGAGCGAATCTTGGAAGCAGTTCGACTTCATTTACCCACACCCACGAATCTTGGAAGCAGTTCGACTTCATTTACCCACACCCACGAATTCGTATGGTGTTGGCATCTTGATGTCCTTGGATTGTACATTCTTCCTAGATATGCATTTTATCTTTAAATGACTAGCATTTATAAACCCACGGAATTAGGAATGAATGTAATTACAAACAGTTTGATTTTGATTCATGTTCTAGCTATAAAAACTAGTCCCATTCTTGTGTGAGGGACGAATTGGAGAACTGTTAAAAACACTTTGTGAACAGAATTTGTAGTTTGTTCTTATATATAGAGAGAGAGAGAGTTCAATTTCATATTATGAGTGAATTGTGCATGATGTAGTTGTGTTTTCCTTTTAGTTGAACCTATTTGGAGTTGGGCCCACTTCAAATAGGGACTGGGCTATTGATTTCTATAAATATTTCTTGTTTCTATTTTATTTACTGTATATAAATCTGTTTTTAATTAGTTTGTATGTTCTAGGTTTATAAACTTAATGCAGATTGCAATTGTGTTTATATTTTCTTTTCTATACTGTATTTTCAAGCATTGAGTTTTACATGCATGTTGTCACTATTTTATTACTAGCTATGAAATTTATTTATTTAAATTTTCAAGTGTGTATTTGAATTTCAATTAGAATGAAATGGGTGTGTGTCTTATGTCTCACTTCCAGAGCATGAATGGGAACCTTTGTAACCCATAATCAGAGTTATCCACCAGTCGGACCAAGACACTGTTAGAGTAGTTCTTCTTGCTTTTGGTTTCTTTTTATTTGAAATTTTTATTTTGAGTGGTATAGATTGTTATTCACATAAACACATTACAAACCACTCAATCTCCAGGTTATATATATAGAGAGAGAAAGAGAGTTCAATTTCATGTTATGAGTGAATTGTACATGATGTAGTTGTGTTTTCCTTTTAGTTGAACCTATTTGGAGTTGGGCTCACTTCAAATAGGTACCCGGCTATTGATTTCTATAAATATTTATTGTTTCTATTTTATTTACTGTATATAAATCTGTTTTTAATTAGATTGTATGTTCTAGGTTTATAAACTTAATGCAGATTGCAATTGTGTTTATATTTCCTTTTCTATATTGTATTTTCAAGCATTGAGTTTTACATGCATGTTTTCACTATTTTATTACTAGCTATGAGATTTATTTATTTAAATTTTCAAGTGTGCATTTGAATTTCAATTAGAATGAAATGGTTGTGTGTCTTATGTCTCACTTCTAGAGCATGAATGGGAACCTTTGTAACCCATAATCAGAGTTAGCCACCAGTCGAACCAAGACACAGTCAGAGTAGTTCTTCTTGCTTTTGGTTTCTTTTTATTTGAAATTTTTATTTTGAGTAATATAGATTGTTATTCACATAAACACATTACAAACCACTTAATCTCTAGGTTCGTGATTCTGTGCATACAACATATGTGTCTCAGAAGTGTAAAAAAGAACTATGGGTTGATAGTTAAATGAAGCCTTAAGATAGTTGTATTTCGATCAACATAAATTAGTGTTGTCACATTGGTTGAGTCAGATAATGGATTATGGTGCTTTAAATTTGTGCATTTTTCCTTGTTTCACCTTGGTGATCATCATCATCTTCTAGATAAGTGTTGTCATTCTTGGGTTGATTCATACTATGGGGAAGTTTTGAAAGGTGCACCATGTCCATATCCCAAACCGGACTAAAATCTCTCCATCATTCTCTATTTCCATTGTCCAACTCATGGGTTGGTTGTCACATATCACATAAAATATTTGTGCTTCATAGTCCTATGAGAAAAGCCTCGCCCTAAAAGAGATATAAGCTCGAGGTGAAGAGAAAATAAAAAGAAAAAAGAAAATAAAGCATGAGTAATGCCCCCTCGCTATGAAGCCATTACCCCAAGTCTTATGCAATAAAATGCATATATGAGAAAATGACTAAATAAAATAAAATAAACGTCAAAATCCAAAAAAGGTGAAGTAGAGAAAAAAGGAAAATAAGGGGTAGTAAGACACAATGCCAAGGAAAGGGTAACTCAATTCATAAATTCTCCCTCATATTTCAAAGACACTCATGTGGATGAATATCTTAAACAAACTCGCATGTCTATGCAATGAAACTCATGAAGTTACCCACCAAACCATACCATCTATCACTACACATGCTCCTTGATTGGTTTTCTTGGAAGCCACTTCTTTTCTAGGGTGTTGACACATGTAATAGGGGTTAATGATGCCCCCTTCACACCTAAACTTGGCAACTTGTATGAATTCTATGAGTTATTGTGAAGTTAAAAGAAGATATTTAATCTTCTCTACCCAATGGCATTACATTTGACATTACTCACTTTTTATGTTGCATTGAATTCGTGTGCATGCCTCAGGATTGATGACTTTTTCAAGTCCCTCGAGATTTACTTCAGACGTTGTACCTTACATGAATCATTGACATGACTTGCATAGTGCAGTGTGCTTCTTGGACAATGTTAAGGATGTTGTTGCACACAATGAGGAGATTTTAGCACATGTTTTGAGGGTGGTCAGCTTCAAGAGAAGTTATCTTTTGACAAAATGACCATAATTCCACCAAACCAACAACCATTAGATGCAGAATGGCCACGAGACGATTATCACCAAATTTTCGACCACTCGTGGGACACCTTTGGAGGAGGTCGTTCCACTTTTTAGGATCCCATTCCACATGTTGAAAAGGATGACTTGTCATTTGAGAAGAGTTTACTTCATTTGGGGAGCATCTTTGGGGTGTTTTGACTCATTGACTCATGTATCATGGATATTATTGTATAGGTGGCGTAACCACATCATAGTTTATGTATTTTTATATTGAGAGGGTTACTAGATCTCTTCATATAAATAAGAGAAGCACCTCTATTTTGTAATTAATTATGATAACTTATGGAGAACACTACTTCTCTACTATTACTTCTATATTTTAGCTATGGATGGATAACTAGAGTGCCTTCTTTAGGATGATGTCTTGTGTATGCTTTACAATTTTATGGATGTTCTTAGACCTAGGTTTTTGTAGATGAATCGATATCTTGAGTAAGTGATCTCTCTGAATTTTAATGGATTTTTTTATGAAGGATTATAAGTGTAGTTGTTCTTCTCTAGTGCTAGTGGTGTAATCTCTTTCTATTTTCTTGAACAAGTCCCTTCTTCAAACCCTTTGGAAGATTTCTAGTGGTGTATTTCCCCATTGGATTATTTTGAAGCTTGTAAGGCACTAGGTGGATTTTCTGGGGTTTGTAGTGGACAACCCTAACAATCACCTTAGTTTCACTTGCACTTTCTCAAGAGAGGCCTTAGTTGACCCCATTTGCATAAAAAAATTATTAAGCACTAGTTGTTTCCTATGTAATCAATCTTCAAATCAAAATTCCAAATTTAATTTTGTTTAAGGTTAATTCTAGGGTTTTAATAGTTTATATCTAATTTTTTGCCATCAAAACCCTAGACATCAAGGGTTTCCTTGCATTTTTTTACCTAAAAATCATTTTCAGGAAACTTTCCCTAGTTGGTTTGTATTAAAACACTTTTAGTGTTGGACATCTTAGTCTTTTTGGTTGTTATATGCTTTTAAATGTTCAAAAATCAGCAAGTTATGTAAAGCCTAGTTTTATTCATTGTTTTAGCCCTAAAGAGCACTTGATTATAATAGGTTTAAGTGGTTGAAACCTACTATCGTTATAACTTGTTTACTATTGTAGTTTCTTATCTTTTAATGCAAGTTTCATGACAACCTTTAGTAATTTTCAAATATGGACTATTTTGGCATAATTTTTCATTGGATAATCACTTAATAAGCCCTCTAAAACAACCCTAAAGTGAGGAAACCCTAAATCTGAAATTTGCTTTGAGTAACCACTCAAGTTATAACTCATATATCTCATAATCCATTAGTAGTAATTTGGGTAGTGTTACCACACAATCTAGCACCTTAGTGCAATCCATCACAAGGCACCAAGACTGGTGGAACACCAAAATATGACACCATTGTCACCTAGGCAAAAACTTCTTTCTCTTTAGTGAAAAAGTAAATCCAACACAAGGGAGGTTTCCCTATTAGCCTCCAATAATCCCTAGGCAAAGACAATCAAGTCTAGGGTCTCCCAGGTAGCTACTTAATCTACGACCAATAGAATGATATAAACAAGGTAAGGATAAGGTGGTGAGTAAAAACAATTTCTAGATATGAAGGGATGAGGATCTAGGTCAATTTAGAGGGTTTAGCAAGTCAATTTTATGCTCAAGAGGATCCCCAAACACTACAAAAGAAGAAAAAGATAAACATTGTTGTAAAACTTGGAAAACAAATATTAAATTACAACACAAATACAAGTTATTACATCAACAATAAAATCAACCCTTGAGTAAATAATCAACCAATGAAACAATAGGGCTAAATAGTGAGTTAAACTAGGGCTTAATTAACTAGCAAAATATGAAATTTAAGATGCATATAACAGAGTTAAAATCCTAGACATCTAGCCCTACAAGGTTGTAATAATAAATCAACAATGTAAATTAGGGTTTAAATATGTTTATTAGGTCAACAACATGCATAAAAGTCAAAACATCTTAGTTTTTAGTGGCTGAAAAAGAATATTTGTTATTATAAAACCCTAATCCAACTCTAAAACAATAAAAAGAGAGTAAATTTCATAATTTAATGATTGACTATTGGGAGAGTGACTAGTGCCTACTATATTTTTGGGCATATGGGTTCAATTAAGGACCCCTTTGAAGATCCTATGGTGATCTAGGGTGATATCTATGGTTGTTCACTACTAACCTAGAAGATCCTCCTAGTATATAATTAGATCTTGAAGGATAATTCAAGGGAAGGTTCTTCACTAGTAACTTTCCAATAGCTTTAACAAGAAGGGCTTTTTCACAAAAGATCCAAGAGAATGCACAATCGACACTAGAGAAGAAACATTACACTTACATTCATTCATAAACAAAACAACAAGATAACAAAAGACCACTTACTCAAGAATTATTTCATCCATCAAAACTCTAGCAATGAGCATCCATGAAGTAGCAAAGGCATCCACAAACATCCACTCCAAAATGTCGCTCTAACTAGCCATCCATAGAATTTTTCATAAGAGAGAAAGTAGTGATGAATCTCCACATGTAGCAATGATTTACAAGTGAGAAGTGTTTCTCTTATTTATATGAGAGATCAAGCACCCTCCTCACACAATAAAAGCCCTAAAAACATAAAATAATCCTTTATCTCTCACAAACCCTAGAGGTATGAAAACAAGACATAAAATATACATGATACACGAGTGGATAGGTCACTAAGACCCCCAACGATGCCTCCAAGATGAAGTAAAATAGCTCAAACATCAAATAGTCCCTCATAGATGTTCTCTCAAACTCACACATGTGGCATGAAGAAGTGAATGGCTCACCCAAAGATGAGGTGTAGGGGCTCCAAAAGTTAAACATTTCCATGAAGGGGTGCAAAGTTTCATCTCCAAGTGGTGTGTCATCTCCCCAAGAGGTGTGACCTCTCATCAAAAGGTGCCATATCATCGTCAAGAAGCCAAATGTCTCCTCAAAAGGTTAAATTTCCCATCAAAAGGTGTCAAATAATCATCAAAGTGCAATGTCCCGTCATCAAAAGGAGTCACATCATACCGCACATGTTCCAGGGTGTCTTGTCAAGGAAGACATGTCTTCAAAGGGATCGACATCCTCCTAGAAGTGTGGAACGAACTCTCTCAAGTGGTGGGGATGGATTCCATGAAGTGTGTTAGTAGCCCCTCAATTTCCTCCAAAGTACCAAGGAGTCACTCAAGTATGTGGCTATGTGCAATCCATCAGAGGAGGAGGGGCTCATGTAGTCCAATGCACCATGAAAATCAGAAGCAATGTACACAATTCAAACACAACATATAAAGTGAATCATGTCAATGCAAAATCCATTATATAGATCACATCAAGTATCCTCTTAAAACTTCACATTAGCTTACAAAGTTATAAAATTTTCCTAAGTTTAGATATGGGAGGATCATTATCACCCCCTATTAGGTGTGCCAATACCCAGGATAAAAAGTATGTCCCGAGAAATCCATCAAGGAGCATGTGCAATGGAATATGGTATGGTTTGGGGTTTACTTCATGGGTGGTTGCATAGTCATGAAAGGTTATTTACGATAGTCATCCTCATGAGTGCCTTTCTATGAGGGAGTGCTTAGGTAATGAGTTACCCTTTCCTCGGCATTGTGTCTTTCCAAACCCCTACTTGTCTTTTTCTTTCTTGATTCAACCTTTGTTGGCTTTTGATTTTCATTTGCTAAGTCCTTTTGTTAGGTATGCATTCATTGCAAAGGACTTGAGGTGATGGCCTCTTAGTGAGGAGGTAGAGCTCATGTTTCATTCTTTCTTGGTTTTTAGACTATGTCCTTATTTATTTGCTTTGTGATCTTGTTTCTTTCCTTTGTATTTTGAATTATGGATTTTTCTCTTTCTATATCATTTTTTTTGTATAAAGTCGCATTAACCTCGAGCATTCTAGCTCCCTCTTCTCATGCAGATTATGAGGCATGAACCTTTATAGGTGACTTGTGAAAACTAACCCAAAATATAGGATAACAGAGAGAAGAGAGATTGAATGTGTTATGTATGGGCTAGGATATAAACACGTTGCCCCTATTAAATCTCCCAAGTAGTACAACTTTTCCTAAGAGTGACAACACTTGACTAGGAGATGATGATGGCCACTAAGGTGAAACAAGGAAAAAAGTATAAATTTAAAGCATAATGATTCATAATTCAATTCATACCATGATCATTATTTTCATTTCCCAAACATTGACATTATCACTCGATATGAAGTATCAAAACAAGGTACCTCTCTGTGCCATGTACCATGTCATCTGATCTTAGTGAGATGAGCATAGAGTGGAAGGCTTATGTGGGAAAATGTGTTATATTCTTTGAAAATTTGATCCCATTTATTGTACAATGATATGAAATAAAAGGGGATCTAGGGGGTTCTTAGCACCCCCCATTTGGGAGGGTTACGGGGGAGGGAGCCCTCAAGAAAATTATTTTGGTCCATTTTTGGTGGTTTTTTGCGTCCGTTTTTTGCAGTTTTTCGACACATGGTTTTTGTCGATGGTTTTTTAATTTTGGTTAATGAATTAGGGTTGTTGACTAATCTGGTTCAATAGATTAGGAGTTTTGATGCCACGGGATCCTATATCTATATTGTATTGTAAACGATGAAGAAAAAAATGAATAGAAGATTAGAGGTGCGGCTCTAAATAGGTTGTTTGTTTTCTCAGTTTGGGTTTCTAGGGTAAAAATATCTATGTAATGTGTGTGTCCGCCATTGTATCGTTTATGTTTTATTAAGACTCTATTTGCAATAATTATTTGTACAAGGTTAAAATTTACAAAATGTCTGTGGAGAGTCTAGAATATCATCATTGAAACTATTGTCTGAAATGTGAATCATGGAGAAAAAATCTCCTTTGGTTACCCCTAGAAGTGAAGGAGTAACATGTAGTAACATAGGTGACCCTAGAATTGACTTTGTCTCGCCTTAGGAACCCCAAGTACTACTAGGGAAGCCTCATTTATGTTGGACTTGTCCTTCACTAAAACAAGGGAAGTAGTTGTCCAAGTGAGAATAGAAATACTTCCATTTTCCATTCGTCTTTGTGCCTTATTAAGGCTTTTCACTAATGTGCAATATTTTGTGATAACAATCCACATTATCTGGGATAGACTGCCTAAAAATAATCTCCATATTACAATTCCCATAACTTAATTCATCATAATGGATCGATATGGAGGCCGCAAATACCAACAAATCATCCTTCAAATTCCACTCTCTTGGGACTACTTCAATCAAGAATGCCTCAAACATCTCAATGGAATGCAAAATTGCATTATTATAAATTTTATGCCTGATATTCTTGATAGAAAATTGATTCTTAATATGCATGACAAAAAAATATGAATCACCAGTAACCCTCAAAATCTTGATTCACATGTCTCTCACTAGCTCCAATCACAATCACAATGCCTCATACACCGTTATATTGTTTGTGCACTCAAATTCTAACCTATATGAGAAACACATTTCATTGTCTTGAGGAGAACTGAGCATGATACTAGCCCATGTCCATGTTCTAGATTAAGCTCTATAAAAATGCATCTTCCATGCTTTATCACTCATATCCTTGGGCAACCCCAATAAAAAAAATCTAGGAGATAAGAGTGAATTAGGGTTTTGACTATGCCAAAACTCCATGAAATAAATAAATATACACATCCAAGAATAGCAAGAAATGTCTCCACAAATTCACCCGTCGTGACCATGTATGATAATTCTCTTCGACCTAACATCAAATTGTTATGCATCCAAATAAATTTTTAAGTTAATAAATATGTTTTTTTTTTGTAATCCAACTAAGAAAGAGAGCATGTGATAACATTGACATCTTCTATTGACTACCAAACTACAAAGGAAATATAATTTTAGAATTTGATGCCTATCAAATTGAATTAGAATCCATAGAAGAACTAAAACCCTTTAACAACGAAATTTGTAGACTCTAATACCTTATGCTCAAATCAACTTTTACATTAAAAAGTCTTTCAGTTGTGTTACAACAAAATCTAGCACCCTTAGATGATGTAAAGTACCAAGCATCAAGGAGATAGGATAGCCTTATGAAACTTAGGAAGGCTAGTCATTGTCACCTCAATATCTCTTCCTCTCTCTTTTGGTTGGCTCTTCTCCAACTCAAGGGGGCCTTCCCTGAAGATAGGATTGCTAAGGCTATGGATTGGGGGCTCTAGGTGATTTTTTGAAGAGTAAGTCTTAACAAAACAAGTTTGTTGTAGTATATGAAATGTGATAGTGGAATTGGGAAAATGAGTATCATAAAGGAAGGAAAGGAAGGAAGAGGAGAAATAAACAAGTGAAATGATGAAGGACCAGTGCCTATTAATCTAAGGGCTAATGGAGTTCTGAGACATTGCAAGATCAATGGACTGTTTTATCACCATCAACTATTTTGAGGTAGGCTATGAGGTAGAAAGACTCATTTGACACCTTCAACCCACTTAGATGAAAGGTCTAATTTTAAACCTTCATAAATTAGTTTCTAACTAAGGAAAAGTGAATATGTTTGATACATTGAAGCTCGAGGTGCTTGCTAGAAATTATGACATGGAAACTGATCTTAGAGGCCTCACTTTTCCACACTTTAAATGAACATAAAGGTGTTTTTTTATAAGTTGAATTATTATCTAATCAACAACTAGATATGATATAAGAAAGGAAACAAAGTAGAAATAAGAAAACAAATATGACAAGAGGGAAAGCCTACTCACATTGTGTAACACACCCAACCCCTAAATACCCTTTCTAGGGATGGGGCATCAAATTTTGTTTTTCCATTGTTCATTTTTGGTCCCTTACTAAGAAAAACCTTCTTATTATGCTCCCCTAAAGTTTACATCTCCCACTACGTGCTTAAACTAGCTAGCGGAGTCCTCCTTGTGACCTCGGGCTGAAAACTAGGAGCTAAGAGTCTGCTTAGCGAAGGTTTCGGCACTTTGGGGCTCTCGTACTTTGGGATTTCCAATGGTGTTGTTGAATCCCCGGATCGTCGGAAAGCGGAGGGAATCAACGGTCCACATCCTCCTCCAAGATCATGCAATTAAAAGGGGGGCTTCAGCATTCAGCGCGGAACACTCCTTTTTCATAATCCCTAAAGTCTCAAAATATCGCCATGTGGCCTTATCCCTTCGGCGATCAACGTTTTACATTGAACATCCCTTCTTCGGCGTTCGACAATCAGCAGTCTTCATTCTACGTTTTCAACATTTCGACGATCAACGATCGGTGTTGGACTTTCAGAGTTCGGCGATCAGCGGTCCATGTTGTACATTCCTTTTCCATACTCTACTCGAATTTTATGAACTCCCAGAGTCCCGAACATGTCACCAGCCAGGTCGACCAAGAGGGCACGAACCAGGAGCTGACACGTGATGAGGGTCAGTGGGTGACACGTGTCCTCATTAGGGAGTGACACGTGTCATGCTCTAATAGGCATAAGGGGTCTGTGAATCGACCAAATCTGGGTGACACGTGGCACCTTAGTTGCGAGTCAACGTCACCCGGGATGAATTCAGCGAGCCACATCAAACCCCATCATATAGTCTTCTCACTTCTTTCAAATCTCACGGTTGAGATTTGTCCACGTGGATCCATAGATCCATGGCCCATGTTACTTCACGGCTCTGGACTTCAAATTTTACTGACTCCTCTCGACGTGAATCCCTCGAAGAGACAAGTCTCTCGAATCTCGTATTTGGCGCCACATGTCTTCTTCCTGCCAATGGTCGAGATTTACTTCATCATTCATGACTTCGGGTGTTTTCACACCTTGAAAACTCTTGGCCAAACTCCCTCGGAGTACTAAGTCTCCAGACTATGGGATCGCTTGCCATGTGCCCTCTCATCCAAAGGATCTAATTCGACGGACAACCTTAGACAGGGGACAATCAGGGGCCACATGTCACTCCATGACGCATTCCTAGTCGGTTGGGTAATCGCATGTGGGCTTATTAGATCGATGGATAAGAAGGATCCCAGAGGATCCATAGATCGATGGTCCACATCACTTCGGAAGTTCAGCATTCAAGAGTTCGACGAGTACCCTCTCGATTCCTCTTTGGAGCACGCCTGATCTATCGACACGTGTACCTAGCATTCACAACCAGTGTTTACTACTGCTTGTCGAGCTCCGGGGAAACTTATGCATCCCTATACCATCGAATACCTGGACTTTCAGATAGTCATTGATCTGTGGACATGTGTCCCTCCATTTTCAATGGTCTCGATTTACTTCGCGACTCTGTTGTTCCGGAGTTTCGACGTTAGACCACTCCTATTCTCCCGAAGTAGATATTCGCCGAAGCACTTAACGCTTCCCTTCCTAAGTTTGATCTAACGACTAAGAGAGATCCACACTAGATCCCCAAATCGATGGCCCTCATCACTTCATGACTCCAGCCTTCCATTTTTTTCGAGGATTGTGGAGTCATAAGCTTCGAAGTCTCGAAGTCGAAACCGCTAGCTCCTTTCGAACTAGCGCACAGTTCCTAGACCCTGGTTATATGTGTCCGTTGGAAATTCTTGGGGGCTAAGCCCAAATCCTTTTTCCAGCAAATGGGTTAAGGACATGGGCATGATCCCTTGGTAAAATGGGTGGATAGTCAGAAGGAAATCATCCTTCTCCCACAGAGATGAACTTGACATTCCCACTAAGGTGAATTCAAAGGGGTTGGCAAGACTTAAACATTTTAGTCAGTCCTACCCTAACTCTCCTGCAGATTCACATCCCATAACTCTCTAGAAATTACACTGAGATAAATCAAAGACTATATGGATATAGCAGTTTACATAATAAAAAGAACATTTCTAATAATTGTTCAAATACAAAAAAACTTAACCATAAACACAAACATTCATCATCGCATCCAATATATATGTCAGAGTATGATAAAACTTATCATAAATGGAGAATGTGAAGCGATTGTTGAAAGGGGTGCATGTTTCCTCCCAACCATAGGCATATCCATTCCTAATGGATTTACCACTGGCCACCCTCGAGCTAGACCATGATGCTCTGAGAGAGATTGCTTCTTGTTGCTCCACAACAATCAGGGACAGAGGTTACTCTCCTCCTCCCACAGGAAATTGGCAACCGATGTCCTCTACTCCAAGCAAGGAGGTATGCATGAGTACTTTTTTAGTCACTCATCAACCTCATTTATCAGCTTATAGTGAAACCCTACCCATGGCTTCTTTCAGCCAAAAATGAGCTTACTACTCATCTTTTCCTCTCAACTCCATAGTCGAAGTATCCTCACTTCTCTTCTCGTGAGAGTGTTTTCTCTACTATGTTATCTTGCAAATCTGTCTCCATCCCCAAATTGGATCCTTTCTTGCCTTCCTCAGCAAGGTTATGTGGGTCTGAATCCCAATTTGTGGTCAGGCCTAGAAGTTTTACAAATGGGTACCCTACCTCATATCATCATTAACTCTTGAGGATGGCATTACAACTACCAGTCTGAATGGTAATTCATTTATGGTTCAAAGGACTATTGAGCAATTCCACCCAGTAGGTATTGATCTAGTGAAGTTAATCTCAACCATTCTTGGTTTACCCTCACCATCTCTCTTATAGCATCCATTATCTATCTTGGAAAACTCCCCTCCCCACCAGTTCAACAATTGTTCAACACATATCAAATTTCTCTTAATAACATAAAATTCATACATTGACCCTTTTATACAAAGGTTCATGAAATCAAGCATTCACACATATTTAGTCCACCATAGTCTCTTGGCTAGTTATAGTTATATTTACAAACTGGGGGAAACAAGGGTATTACAATCCCCTCCCCCTTAAAGAAACATCATCCTCGATGTTCTATATGTTGATGTGTTTTGTATGTACATAAGTAAACAAAAATGGATATGCTTGTCTCATGGCATCCTCTATTTCCCATGTAGCCTCATCTGGGTCAAAGTGTTTCCACTGCAACTTGACCTGTGCAATGGTTTTGTTCTTGAGTGGGATTTCTTTCCTATATATTATGCATTGAGGTTCTAGCAGGAATTCTCCCTCGAGTTCCACCTGAATCATAGACCAGTCAATAATATGATTAGAATCATGTACATACTTCTTTAATAAAGAAACATGGAAAACATTATGTGCCTTCACTATGGGAGGAAGTGCTAGCCGATAGGCTACTGGTCCCACTCTATCCAAAACTTCAAAGGGTCCACAATACCGAGGTTCCATCTTGGCATAAGCTCTCATCCTTAAAGAGCTTCTTCTGGGTCTAACTCGGAGATACACATGATCCCCTGCTTTGAACTCTCTAGGAGTCCTTTTCATGTCTGCATAGCTCTTTTGTCTATCATGGGCTATCTTCATACTTTGTATGATCTGAATTACTTGTTGTTTCATTTCCTTTAGCATATCTGGCACGATTGTAACCTTGTCTACTAGGTTGTTCTGACTAATTGGAATGTTGCATTGCCTTCCATAGAGGGCTTCAAAAAGACTCATTTTTAATGACTCTTGATAGCCATTGTTGTAGGAAAATTCTACCAGTGGTAGGTAGTCCTCCCACTTCTTGGATTGATGCATTACATGCATCCTCAACATGTCTTCTAATACTTGGTTTACCCTCTCTATCTTCCCATCCATTTGAGGGTGATAGGCTATACTAAAGAGCAATTTTGTTTCGAAACCAGCAAACAGATATTTCCAGAAGTTTGAAGTAAACTTTGTATCTTTGTCGAATATAATTTCCTTAGGCATGCCATGCAGTCTAAATATTTCTTTCATGAAAATGTTGGCAATATCTATTGCCTTGCAATTTGACTTGACAGGTATGAAGTGAGCATCCTTGCTCAGTTTGTCCAAAACTACCCTGATGGCATCATTCTGTTTGGTTGATCTTGGTAATCCTGTGATGAAATCCATGGAGATGGTTTCCCATTTCCATTCGAGAATTGGTAGGGGATGCAACAACCATGTTGGGTGTCAGTGCTCTGCCTTGATTTTCTGACATTCTAGACACTTAGTTAAGTAATCAATTATGTCCTTTTTCATTCCAGACCAATAAAATAGTTTTCTAGTGGTCGTGATCATTTTCTGATAACCAGGATGACCTGTATATTTTATTTTGTGTAGTTCATCCATTATGAACCTCTTCAAGTCATCACAATTTGGAATATACAATTTGGAATATACAATATGACCTTGTAAGTCAGCAGGCCTTCATTACGCATCTGATAACCTTCGTACTTCAGCCCTATGGGCTCTTTTTTTTGGTATGATGTCATGGTATTGAAAAATGCATATGTTTCTTGTGCACTTCTAACTCTTTCTTTGATGTCTGATTCACTAGTGCTTATAGTTTCCAAGTGAACCACTTTCATATTTCTACTAAGGGCATCAGCCATTCTATTATCCTTTCCTTTGATATGTTTGATTTCAAAATCAAACTCACTAAGGAGAGCCATCCACCTAGATTGTCTCACATTGAGTTTTGGTTGGTCAAACAAATACCTCAACCCATTATGGTTTGTCATAAGTACAAACCTTCTACTTAAGAGGTAATGCCTCCACATTTTTAAAGCATGCATTATGGCAGCCAATTCCATATCATGGGTCACATAATTGACTTCATGCTCATTTAATTTTTTGGATTTGTAGCAAATCACATGTCCTTCTTACATGAGGACTCCTCTAAGCCCTTCCTTGTAGGCATCTATGCACACAAGTAAGTCCTTGTTTGGATCTGCAATCTTTAGCACAGGCGCATTGGTTATAAGGTATTTCATCTCTTGAAATCTTTCTTCACATTCTTATGTCCAAATGAATTTAACCCCCTTTTTCTGAAGGGAGGTGATTGGGCAACCAAACTTGGAGAATCCCTTTATGAACCTCCTATAGTATCCTGCTAGGCCCATAAAGGATCTGATATCAGACACATCCTTTGGGGTAAGACAATCCATGATGGCTTTAATCTTGTTGGGATCAACTGCCACTCCTTATTCAAATATAACATGGCCTAAGTAATGGACTTGTTTCTGGAAAAAGACACACTTACTAAGATTAGAATAGAGTTGATGTTCTCTTAGTACTTGGAGTACTAGCTTGAGATGTTCTTCATGCTCTTCCCTATTATTGGAATAGATTAGGATATCATCAATGAAAACCAATGTAAACCTATCCAAGGAATTTTTGAATACGTTATTCATTAAGCACATGAAAGTGGTTGGTGCATTGGTAAGCCCAAATGGAACCACCACAAATTCATACTGACCATATCTTGTCCTAAAGGTTGTCTTGTGGATGTCTTCATCTTTAATTTGGACATGATGGTATCTAGACCTCAAGTCAATCTTAGAGAATATTGTAGCACCCCTTAATTGGTCAAACAAGTCATCGATCATTGGCAAGGGATACTTATTCTTGATGGTCATCTTATTGACTTGTCTATAATCTATGCACAATATGAGTGTGCCATCTTTCTTTTTTACAAACAAGGTTGGTGCTCCCCATGGAGACAGATTAGGCTAAATGTAGCCTTTGTCCCACATCTCCTTCAACTATAGTTTGAGCTCAACTAGCTCTAGTGTACTCATTCTATAGGGTTTTCTAGACATTGGCACCACTCCTAGTACAAGTTCTATCGAAAATTCAATATCCCTTCTTGGAGGTAGACCTGGTACCTCTTCTAGGAATACATCTTTATATTCTCTTAATATGGGATGGTTCTCTAGGTTAGATTTTTTATTCTCAACAAATTTTAGTACTTGCATTGCATACAAGGGACATCCCTTTATGCAATACTTCTTCACTTGGAGGGTTTATCTTTGTCTCACTGAGACAGACTTTTGAATCCCTTGTAGGGTTACCCTTCTTCCTTCTTCATTTTCACACTCCAAAGTTTTACTGTAACAATCCAACTTGGTTTTGTGGGCATCCAACCATTCCATGTCAATCAAGAGGTCATAAGATCCTAGAGGAAGTATGTTTAGGTTTGTTTGTGTGGGCAACCCACTTATAGAAAATTGGCATGTTGGTGTGAACTCTATTACTTTTCTTTTGGTTCCAGTGGCTAGTTGTATCAGCCATGATTTAACATGTTTGACTTGTTGCAATTTACATTTCTCAATAGTTTGAGGGGTAGCATAACTCAAATTAGAACCAGGGTCAATTAAAATGGAAACATGATGGTTGGAAATCGTACCTTCCACCTCCACCATTGAAGCTTGGTGGTCATCTTCTATATTATCCAAGTCTACATAAATTTGTGGCATGCTCCTAGCCACATCATTGACTTTGGTAGCCTCTTGGATGTTGTAGACCCTCCCATTGTTTTGTTTCCTATGCGGACAACCCCTCAACAGATGTTCCTCTCCACAACGACAACATTTCAAGGGTTCTCTCTTCGGGTTATCAGTCTTACTTGGAGCTGCTCTAAATGGTTTATTTCCACTCTTGGATGGAAAACTTTGTTGTTGCACACTTCTAGCAGGAAGGATCATCCTAGAGATATTACCATGGTTATTAAATCTCAATGATTTAAACCCCTTCTTCTTAAATCCCGAATTGTTTTTCTTCTTCCAATCTTCATGGGGTTATGTCTTATTCTTGAATTTCTCATAACAATACCTTGCTTTTCAAAGAGTATCTTCTAAATTCTTTGGCAAATCAAACTCAATTATGTCCTGGTAGGATTGAGGTATTCCACTAATAAATCGTTGCATCTTTACTTTTTCATCCTTTATGTAGGGCACATACCTCATCAGCTCAAGGAATTTGTTGATATGTTCATCTATGGTGAGTTGTCCCAACTTGAGTTCATAGAACTTCTTGGTCTTTCCATCAAAGGACTTTTCTGACAGGTACTTCGTCTTGAAGTATTTCTCAAATTGTTTCCATGACAAGTCCTTCTCATGGACTCCTTTCACATTCCTAAGGTCCTCCCACAAAATGGAAGCTTTCCCATTCAAGTTTAAAATGGTTATCTGAGTCGTTAAGTTTTCAGAGTAGTCATGGAATCTGAAGTATTTCTTCAAGCCGAGTAGCAAAACTTCTTCTTCTTCCCCCTTCTTAATCTCTCCATCAAAGGTGGGTGGTTTGGATTTCTTGAACTCTTCAGGGTCACCACTCTTGGATTGTTTCCTCTTATTTCTTCTCGTCTGGGAATGGGAACTAGTTTTTCCACTAGAAGATTCCTTCGAGTTGTCAGTGTCCTCACCAGAGGAATCTTCCATTGAATGTATTTTGGCTCCATGTTGGGCCTTCCTTAAGGTGCTCCTCCTGGTGTGGCCACTTTCCGGACCATGTTTTTGTATTTTAGGTGGACTTAGGGTTTTCTTAGTATGATGCTTGTCCACATGACTGGAAGTTGGACCATGTTGTAGTTGCCTTTGTATATCAGATAGACTTTGCAGTAGGACTGCATTAATTTCAGTCTTCTTTTCCTGCTCCTTGATCAGCCTTTCATTGTCATCCTCATAAATTTGTAATTCTACCATGAGGCTTCTTACAGTTTTGGCCAAATCTGGAGGGGTTTCCACCACCCTCCTTTCATCATATTCTTCCTCTCTATTGTGGGATATCTCCCCCAACTCCTGATGTATCACCATCCTTTACGTTGTAGTTCTTTTGTTGTTCACTGACTCCTTGAATGTTGATAAAACATTTTTTTTAGTTACTAATCTACTAATTCATGAACAACACATATCATTGCAAGGTGAATTCAGTTATTTATTTGGAAACATTAGCAGCCTACAGTTCAAACTTTCAAAACATTTATCAACCATAGAAGGTTTTGTTCCTCTCTTCAATAGAGGATCAGACAAGTTTCTAATAATATTTTTATGTGACTCATGCATGAGCCCAAGGAGGCCAAGTGTTGTTTCCATGCTCTGATACCAATTTGTAACACACCCGAACCCTAAATACCCTTTCTAGGGATGAGGCATCAAATTTTGTTTTTCCTTGGTTCATTTCTGGTCCCTTACTAAGAAAAAACTTCTTATTATGCTCCCCTGAAGTTTACATCTCCCACTATGTACTTAAACTGGCTAGCAGGGTCCTCCTTATGACCTTAGGCTAAAAACTGGGAGCTAAGATTCTTCTTAGCGAAGGTTTTGGCACTTCAAGACTCCCGTACTTCAGAAGTTCCAACGGTGTTGTCAAATCCTCGGATCATCGAATAGTGGAGGGAATCAATGGTCCACATCCTCCGTCGACATCCTACAATTAAAAAGGGGGCTTCAACATTCGACGTGGAACACTCATTTTTCCTAATCCCCGAAGTCCTGAAATATTTCCACATGGCCTTAGCCCTTCGGCGATCAACGTTCGTCATTTTAAGTTGAATGTCCCTTATTCGGCATTCAACAGTCGACAATCGGTGATCTTCGGTCTACGTTTTTGGCGTTTTAGCGATCGACGAACGTTGTTGGACTTTCAGTGATCCTCGTTGTACATTCCTCTACCATACTACACTCGAATCTTTTGAACTCTCGAAATTATCTAGACTCCCAGAGTCCCGAACATGTCACCAGCCACGTCGACCAGGCAGGCATGAACCAGGAGCTGACACACGACGATGGTCAAGGGGGTGATGTGTGTCCTCATTAGGGGGTGACACATGTCATTCTCTAATAGGCATAAGGGGTCTATGAATCGGCCAAATCTGGGTGATACATGGCACCTTAGTTGTCGGTCCACATCACCCAGGATGATGTCAGCGAGTCACGTCAACCCCTGTCATACA
>JZKD02S1718893.1:106992-123498 GCA_000966675.3 Picea glauca
TCAAATTGGGGAAAATATTGTGGAAAATTCACATAGGTGATAGAAAAAATGAATTGGTTTAGCACATTTTATGTTGTGTGCTTCTGAAGTTCCCATGCATGGTCACTTGGAAATACGAGTTCTTCCCAGTCCTTGTTCTCGTATGGACATTCAAGCCACCATAGATTCTTCATAATAGGTTGAGCTGGAGGGTAAATGGTGATCTTCTGGATAGAGAGACCATTTGAGATGGTCATTTCTCCTTCTCTACAGCTAATAAATGCATTGGTTGTGGCTAGCCAAGGCCTTCCCAAAATAACGGGGTGGCCTTTGGTAGGATCCTTTGAATGAATGTCAATAAAATCTATGGGGTACTCCCATGAGGCTAAGGTAACCCTGATATCATCTAAAATCCCTTCAGGTATAACCCTAGTCTTATCTGTTAATTCCAAAATGGTTGGGGTAGGCCGAAGGAGAGGTTGTAACTATAATTGTTCCAAGGTAGTAGCGGTCATAACATTGATGGATGCCCTTAGGTCTATGATAGTGTTTCCAATAGAGACCTCATTAATAGTTATAGCCACTACGGGGTTCCCTAGGTTCCCATATTTTGCTAGTTTTGGCTACTTTGATATGTACTCGGACAGTCCTCCTATCAAGTGTACTGTAGGAGGATCTTTTTGCTTCCTACCTGGCTTCTTGATACACAATTCTTTGACTACCTTACTATAGATCAAAATGTCTTTAATGGCTTGAAGTAGGGGAATCTTGACACAAATATTTTTCAATTCATTCAAAATGTCAAATTCCGGTCGGGTGGTTGGTTTCTAGATTACCAATCAGTCTGGATAAGGAGGGACCTTCATAATTTGTGAAGGTTCATTTTGGGGAAGCTTGGATTCTTGATTCTTATGGATAATAAAATCTTCCTATTAGAACCCTATATAATAGGGAATCAGTGTTCTGACTAATATCTATCTTTTCCAGGCATTATGTTTTTGCTCACGACACACAACAAAGGTGTAAAAGCGACAGAAATTTCTCAATTCACCTCAAATGTTATCACGCAAGAGTTTTTGTTTTCGGTGGTTAAGGAGTATATTTTCACATTATATTAGCTACCGAAAGTGAGAGATTTCGGTCTCTTAGAGCCCATTGTTTTTGTACCTCTAACCACTGAAAGCCTGTAGCTAGTTTTAAAAAAAAAAAAAAAATTGGCCCCTCGATATGGAAACCCCTATTAGGAAACCCCAGAGATAATCACATTGGCTGAACTACCAAACAAAAGATTCACATGTTCAGGGTCTATGATATCTTCAAAATTAGGATTTCCTGGCGATGGTGTATAAGCAAAGGTTGTATTGTTTACTTTTGTGGAAGATTCAAGTGATCTTGCCTCCTGTCCCAGTATAATTGATGCTTCAATTTCTTTTTCTATAGTGCTCCATATATTAGTCTCTTCAGAGACTATCTTAGCTCTTTGAGTTGATCTAGCTCATGTTTTTCGGTATCGATCTGCAGATTTTATAAGCGGAATGTTCCTTCCCCCAAAGAGATCGGAAGGAACGTTGGTTGAAAGGTCTGATTTTGATTTAATGTATCTACCTTGTGGGTCTCTAGGCCTATTCATGAAAGAAAGCAAAAACAAAAAGAAAAATCTACCATTTGATTCCTAGGTCTATTCGTGAAAAAGAAAAACTACCATTGGGTTTGGGGGAACCTGCTATAGCAGATGCGCAGGTTCTTACCTCTCGTCTTAAAGTTCCCCTGCCACCAAACTATTGCTAAGGTCTAGAAATGATCTAATCCCTAATTACTTCTTACCTTGAGACAAATCACCGACAACGGCGCCAAAAATGATGGTTGATGGGTGTTCTATATGCACTAAAAAGACACTAAAAAACCCTTAATTAAATTATCAACCCGGAGAAAGTAAACTTAGAGTTGTACAAAATATATGCCAAAGGTAGAAGGCTGGTAAGAGTATAATCTAACTAATGAAGGTAGCTATCTAAGGCTAATCTACTCAAGCAAAACTATCTAATGAACAAACCCTACTAAGCAAATTGAAACTAAGTGACCTAAGTACCTTTGGGCCAAGGATCGATGGATAGTTCTAAAGAAGCAAGTAAAAACCCTATGTAAAGAAAACTAGTTCATAGCAAAAAGCAAACTGTTTGAGCATAATAATGAGCAATTAAAAACTTGCCAACCTACATTCAATGAGCACCTATCCTATGAAAGCAAATAAATAAACAAGCAAACAAAGACACCTAACTAACCTACTAAAGAAAATAGACAAGTAAGAAAAGACAACTATCTATCCTACTAAAGCAATAGACAACTAAGCAAAGACAACGAACTAACCTACTAAACCAAATAAACAACTAACTACTGCAAGCAATCAAATGAAAACTTCTCATTGAACAACTATCTAGCCTAAGAGGCAAGTGGACTAAATGCTTAATGCAAAACTATTTCTAATGCATGAAAGGAAATTTGTTTTATTGAAAGCAAGAAGAACTACCATGTAATGCTTAATCTATGATGAGCAAAGCACTATCTAATAAAGCAAATTCTATCCATCTTATAGCAACAATAAAACTTTATTCTAATCTATGAAAGCAAGAAACTATATCTATGAAAACAGGAAAACTATCTTTTAACATGTGACAATTCAAATATAATGTTGGTGGTCATGTGAGTGTCTTTGGTGTCGGATAATATCTCGATGNAGAGATAATCACATTGGCTGAACTACCAAACAAAAGATTCACATGTTCAGGGTCTATGATATCTTCAAAATTAGGATTTCCTGGCGATGGTGTATAAGCAAAGGTTGTATTGTTTGCTTTTGTGGAAGATTCGAGTGATCTTGCCTCCTATCCCAGTATAATTGATGCTTCAATTTCTTTTTCTATAGTGCTCCATATATTAGTCTCTTCAGAGACTATCTTAGCTCTTTGAGTTGATCTAGCTCATGTTTTTCGGTATCGGTCTGCAGATTTTATAAGCGGAACGTTCCTTCCCCCAAAGAGATCGGAAGGAACGTTGGTTGAAAGGTTTGATTTTGATTTAATGTATCTACCTTGTGGGTCTCTAGGCCTATTCATGAAAGAAAGCAAAAACAAAAAGAAAAAGCTACCATTTGATTCCTAGGTCTATTCGTGAAAAATAAAAACAAAAAGAAAAACTACCATTGGGTTTGGGGGAACCTGCTATAGCAGATGCGCAGATTCTTACCTCTCTTCTTAAAGTTCCCCTGCCACCAAACTATTGCTAAGGTCTAGAAATGATCTAATCCCTAATTACTTCTTACCTTGAGACAAATCACCGGCAACGGCGCCAAAAATGATGGTTTATGGGTGTTCTATATGCACTAAAAAGACACTAAAAAACCCTTAATTAAATTGTCAACCCGGAGAAAGTAAACTTAGAGTTGTACAAAATATATGCCAAAGGTAGAAGGTTGGTAAGAGTATAATCTAACTAATGAAGGTAGCTATCTAAGGCTAATATACTCAAGAAAAACTATCTAATGAACAAACCATACTAAGCAAATTGAAACTAAGTGACCTAAGTACCTTTGGGCCAAGGATCGATGGATAGTTCTAAAGAAGCAAGTAAAAACCCTGTGTAAAGCAAACTAGTTCATAGCAAAAAGCAAACTGTTTGAGCATAATAATGAGCAATTAAAAACTTGCCAACCTACATTCAATGAGCACCTATCCTATGAAAGCAAATAAATAAACAAGCAAACAAAGACACCTAACTAACCTACTAAAGAAAATAGACAAGTAAGAAAAGACAACTATCTATCCTACTAAAGCAATAGACAACTAAGCAAAGACAACGAACTAACCTACTAAACCAAATAAACAACTAACTACTGCAAGCAATCAAATGAAAACTTCTCATTGAACAACTATCTAGCCTAAGAGGCAAGTGGACTAAATGCTTAATGCAAAACTATTTCTAATGCATGAAAGGAAATTTGTTTTATTGAAAGCAAGAAGAACTACCATGTAATGCTTAATCTATGATGAGCAAAGCACTATCTAATAAAGCAAATTCTATCCATCTTATAGCAACAATAAAACTTTATTCTAATCTATGAAAGCAAGAAACTATATCTATGAAAACAGGAAAACTATCTTTTAACATGTGACAATTCAAATATAATGTTGGTGGTCATGTGAGTGTCTTTGGTGTCGGATAATATCTCGATGKCACTTGACAACAAAGGACAATTCCAATGGTATAAGCTCAACACTAATCTCAATGGAAAAATGAAAGGTATGGATTAAACAATCCAATGAGAGTTTAGCCATGACAAAAATAATGTTAAATACCCTGCATATTCATGTATAAACCATCAACAACATAAYGAGATCATCATTATACTTCTACACTATGTAAGCAAAACTAGATKCAACCATTAACTAAGAAATATAATTGCATTTTAAATCTAGGAAAGGAAATTGTGTAAAATAAAACTATGTTATGTCTACTCTAACCATTCAAACTACARTAAGGAAATAATTAAAAACAAAAATTAAACTATGATATTAAAAWGTAAATTAACAATCTGCATTAACCAACAACTAATTAAATGAGATCTATATAAAACCGAAGTAAGCAAGCTATAATAAAAAACTAGAATTAACTCTATCCATCCATCAAATCCCTGTCAAAGAAAACCCAAATCAAACTATGTTCTATTCTAATTAAGCTATGTTTTAAAATTGACTATAAAATCATAAATCAAAGCATAATCTAACATCTAATTGCATATGGGGTTAGTATAGAGACTTGCAAGTCTGTTCCTAATCTACGAGATCAATGCATGCTAACACATCTCATTATCCTAACCTGCAAAAGAGAATCAAAACAATTAAGCTACAACAAACTAGTTAACACAATAAAAATATGCATGTACAGAAAATAAAAGAGAACAATTTAATTAGGAAATGCATAAACAAACATGAAGACAGTTACCAGACTGTTGGTGGGCCACTTAGAAAGTCGTGGTCACTCTCTAAAAGCACACCACGAGCTCAACAAGATGAATTCACAATTAAAACTTGAAAACGCGGTTCTGGCATAATTTTGGCAATGTAAAATATCAAAACAGAGAAAAAACGAGTTTGTCTCCAATACACTGGTTCTTCTACTTGGTTCACGATCTTTTGACCATCCTAGTGGTATTTATAAGCTTACAGACCAAGTGGTCAACCACAGGAGCGTTGAACCACTTCTAATTTCAGAAAATTACAATAAATGATGCCCTAACTGATAAAACAAAGCGATCCAATAATCGCCCTCTTTGAACAATTTAAATTGAGTTGTCTGGAGCTCAGTAGCTGAAGGGGGAAATTATGAACAAAACCCATGTGCTTGATTTTCCCATCACTGGCCGCCAATACCTTATCTGCCAAGTCACCCTGCGTTTTTGTGCAATACGCAGTGCTGGACAGAGTGTCGGATCAAGTGCCAGAACGAGCACTAGAAGGAGTGTCGGATCAAGTGTCGAAAGCATAAACGTGGTGTGGTTTTGCCCTGTAACACTAGAAAAACGTGAACTAGATCTTGGTAATCATAAAACATGATGAATTATATGTAATACAATCATTAAACATGAATTACACGTACCTTGTGTCGATCATACCATTTTATCATAAAATTCTTCAAAAAGCTCCTTTAAAAGATGAAAAACGCATATGTACATGTGGCAAAAGTGTATAATAACCGTCATAAAAGTGATCATATCTCGGGCCCAGCAATGGAATGAATATCACAGCTCATATTTACCAAAGGGATTAATTCATTGCACCAAAATGGAAAACCCTAACCAAAAATTAGTTTCAACAAGATGAAGAAGAGATTACAAAAGAGAAAAGGAATCAAATTCAAGTGTTGGCAATGGGTTGTTAGAGAGTTTGCTATAGTGGTATTTTTGTTGGAAGCAAGTTATGCCTTTCCAAAGATTTGTGAATCGGTCTTATTGACTTTCTCCTTCATATTCCTTTCTTCTCAACTCTCTCAATATTCTTCCATACATTCCCCAAGACATTTCAGGTCCAAAGGAGAAAAATCCATGCTTGTTAAAAGTAAATGCATTTTATTTTAAGTTTATGTAATTGTCATTGAAATCTTGTTGAGGTTGTTTCATACCTCTTGTTTTAGACATTGTTAATCTTATTTAATTTGGGATATTATTATTAATTTCTCCCACAAATAACTATTATGAGGCACTTCATTAGTGATTTTTCAGACTTCGAGTCTAAAGCATGAGAATTCAAATGCATTGTTCATCAAAATCGTTTTTGAGTTGTAATGAAGTGATCATATAAAGTTCTTTGATGATCTACCCATTTTACTTTTCTTTCATCTTGAAAAGTCATAGTTGATTATGGGTTCACAACATTTTAAAAGGAAGGAAAAATATCTGCCAAAAGAAAACTATGTACAAACCTCTTTCAATTATATGTATTTACTTTAATTTCCATGAATAAGATGATGTGCTTAATGAATAAATATGCTAAATGAGAGCTTTGTTGGAAGATCTTTTGGGGTTTCCTCTTTAGAACTCACACATTGCATTCATCTACATCGATACAAAGACTCTTTCAATATATCAAGAGAGAAGAACCACCTCTATAAAAACAAGGAGAGTCCTTTTTGTTCCCCACAAGATTTTCTCTCAAATGTTGGTCATTTTCCCTTGACAAAAAAAAAACAATTAACAATACGGTAGGTAGCAAACTTCCTACTTGTCACTTCAAGGTTTTGAGTAGTATTTTGAGCTTGCCCTACCTATCACTTCAAGATTTTGGACAAGATTTTGACCCCAACCTTGCCTACTTGTCACTTCACAATTTCTAGCAGGATTTCTTTTAGGATGGATATTTTTTTCCAATGCACAAGTCCTAGGTATTTAGGATCKCTCAACAATCCACCAATTGTTGCATTGTCCTTATATCATTCATTCCTCGYATAATCACCAAATTCACCACGAAGTAATAGACATCATATTCTCTTCAAGTCACAGCMCAAAACCAACACTAATGATCACATTGCACACTCAGGCAATTCTTGATATTTTGATCCCAAATCTGGTATGTAATATGATGGTCTTCAAAAAGGAGGGTCTTGTTCTTCGCAATCGAGGGGAATATATAAGAACAAGGGTTACATAAGTATTTCCCCGTGATGAAAATTATCCATCCCTCAGAATTAATGGCACGTATGGATTGCTTGGAAAAATGATGGCTAGGGGTGGAACCATCATGGTTAAGGGTGGAAACATGAAATAGATTACACATAATGCTTGTCCATCACTGCTCCTAGCAATCCATACAAACCATTTCAATGTTACATTGATTTTGGGATATTGGTACATGACATCACGCACCAATAATGGCTTTTATGAGGGGTGGATAATGCTTGCCTTTAGTGATAGTGCACAATCTCATGGGAAGATAGATATATTTTTATTACACTCTCCATGAGATTGTAGGCCATATGAGAAGGGGACACTGCTTATAGTTATTGTTCAACCACTCTTGTAAGTATGCCCATATTGATGCCCATGTTATAGTCACAACCTGGGCACGACCATATGGATAACCATAGTAATAGCCAAAGCTTGGGTACGACCCTATGCACTACATTTAAAGTCACCAATAATACGATGATCTTATAAAATTTATTATATATTATTGTTTTTTTTTACATTTATATGAACAACAAATGAATTTTCTCATTTAGGGATTTATGTCCAAACCATATGACTTTGTACCAATAAGAAAAAAGAATAAATAAAATTTAAAATTATAAAAAATATTTTGTATCTTTAAATATTGTGAATAATATGTGTTTTTTATAATTTTGTGAAACTTTACAAAAAATTTCATTCATAATGGATTACTATTCCATTAATGAAATATGACAACAAAACCCAAAATTTAACAACTATAGAAATAGAAATACTTATTAGATATTTAAAACATGTTTAAATAAATAAGTTTATTATATCAAATACTTTAATAATATCAACATTAAAAATATAAGTGTTGCAATTGTGTATAGTCAAATGATAGCATTATCCTCGCACATAATATAGCAACAAAAATTAAACTTACTAATAACACATGATTAATTTGAAAATTAGTTTTAATCATAATAACACATGAATAATTTGAAAATTAGTTTTAATCATAATAACACATGATTAATTTGAAAATTAATTTTAATCATATTTTTTTTCCAACAAGGCTTTCCCTTTAAATGTCATAATGTGTGTGGGGATTTGAATCCAACCATAAGAGAATGGGATAAAGCACATCCAATCCAATTAATAAGAAGTAATTGTGACTCAATGTGATTTATGACATCTAATGAAATCATGACATTTAAAAGAACTTGAGTTATAAAGGAAGTAAACACGAACCTCTTGTATGTAAAGTTTTTTTAGTAGTCAATTGGGTTTAGTTTGGGTGGTTGGGAGGAATGATTGTTATACTCCTCACCCAAGTTCAATTTCCACATATGGTATGTTTAGCTCTTAAAGAGTATATTATTGTAATGCCTTCAAGCCCTAATGTTGATCGACCTTGTTCCCTGAAGATTCTATGGCTTACCCTGGCTACCATCCTCGAAATGAGAGGAAGTACTCCAGGGTTTTCCCTAGATAATGTGACCCGGAAAACAAAAGTTTTATTAGTATTTCACTTTGACATGTGTTATCTCTGATCAAAGGATTATTATGCATAAATTGTATTAAAAATTTAAAATTGCAAGTGATTATTGAACTCCACACAACACATATTAATAATTGTATGGATGTAAAAATGATATGCAATAATGTTCATCATTTTTAGTGAATAATTTGTTAAATCCATACAAAAGCAAAAATATTATCATCACCTTAAAACAAAAGAAAACAATGGTATATACACATAGTACATAAAAGATTCACTTTGAAAACTTTTAATTGAGAAAACCAACGAACTCTAAGCTATGACTATGTCTTTATGACTACATTTACTTAACCATTCATAGTACAATATATATTTAGTTGCAACATCAATTAACCTTAATCTGTTGTGGACCATGATTATATTACAACACTAATCCCTTGAGCGGGAATAGTTTACAATGGGTTGAAATCATTAGCTAAAATAAATCTAAAAAGGCACAAAGCAAACCAAAAACTAGTGTCAAAGGGATTATGCTTACTTACACAGTGTGCAAGCAAAGAATACAACACATATCCAACATCAATAATGCTCATGATTTTAGTGAAATACAAGTACATATTAAGGCATATAAATAACATGTGTATGCATTGTCATTGAGGCTTTTTGTGTAACATCATGTGAGAAATTTTATTGTTTATGCATTTTGAGTGAGCATTTCACTTTTATATCTACGATTTGATGATGAGTGAAGCGTTCACTTGACACATGTAGGAAGTAAAATTTCTCTCACAATGTTAAACTAGAAACCTCATTCACAATATGTTTAGTTGTGAAAAAAATTGTACTAAAATAATTATGCCTCTCTATAAGAATCGCGATGATGGAAAGTGACTATTATTTTTATTTTTTTAACCATGGGAAATAACCCAAGAGTATACCCAACAACCTACAAGCCTAATATGACAAAAAATTGTGACTTAGAAAGAAGATGTTCATAAGGGGATGCAGTGGTAGGAGGATCGTTCTCGATCTTGAAGAAAATAAAGAACTATGTTTTGCATGAAGAATAGGTGAGGCCACCAATAATTAAGTAGAGGCATTGGAATTATTACAAGGGTTGTCACTACTTAAAAGTGGAGGGATTAAAAAAATCATTGGTGATGGGTGATTCTACAATCATAAGTTATCATATGTGTTGCTAATCAATACCACATAACATTCATTTGGGAAGGCTCATCATCAGAGTTCAAGGTCTAGAGAAAAACTATGAAAGCATTGAGCTCTTCAAAGTTTCAAAGTCATACAATGCCTCGATCAATTTAAAAGAAAATGAAGTGGTGCATATTGAACATAAGTGGTAGGTATGGAGAAAATCTATGAAACCATTGAGCTCTTCAAAGTTACCAAGTCCTAAAATGCACAATGCCTCAATCAATTTAAAAAGAAATGAAGCAATGCATATTGAAACATAAGTGGGAAGTTTAAATGGGGAGGGACCAAGTATTTCCCATTTCCTATTAATTGATGTTCATTATTAATTTTCCAAAGATTGATATACTCTAGCTTCAGGGACAAGTGGTAGATTTTGTATACAATGAAGAGATGGGCATTAATGCCCCTTCAAGCCAGAGTTCCACTTTATTTCTTCACATTGGTGGTGAATTTTTCAACCTTGTCGTGATGGGACAATAGTCTGAATGTGGTATAATGAACTTGATAATCTAGAAATCACTCCTTGTTTCAGGATTATTCTTCATTGGCGAGAGAGGGTTTGCACATTTTGAAGCAATTATAGAGTGTGGGTGAAGACATAAGTATTTGTGTGCCTCAACTTTGGTCATATTAGATTGGGAACCTGGTGGAATTTAAGAGAGATAGTTAGACGACTATCTATGTGCAAGAAATGAAGATTTTCTTGAAGGGATTGGTATAGAGAGAAACAATGGCCAGTGGTCATTATCATATAGAGAGGTGTGCAATTTGTGAGAATGAAAAATTGTGTAGATGCGTAAGAAGATGTGAGCATAATGTGGGTGAAGTTTGAGACTCTCTGTCTCTTTTTGTTCGTAAATGGGAAGGATTGAGGGAAGATTGCGAAGATAGAGTGGCAGCGGAGATTCAAGTTATGCACATGCATATAATAGGATTAGATTTTCATGTGGAAACATTCATAAAGAAGGAAAATAAATTCAAAGTTTTCATGGAAAATCATAATCAGAGATATGAAGAATTGGAAGAGAAGGTGGGCATGCTTCAAGAGAGGATTATTAAACTAGAGAATGAGGGACGTGCTAATAATGGGAGTCAATAGTTTGTGGTCTCCGCTGCGTAAAATATATATATATATATATATATATATATATATATATATATATATCGTTTAGGAATGAAGCAATGAATGAAAAAGAGTAAGACACTATGCAACATGGACTAGACTTGGAAGGGAACATGGAGATAATCTTCTCCATTCAATTCACCCAGGTACATGTAATGTTTTACAAACTATTGTTTTCGTTAAATCAATTCATTTGGAAATATACCAACCATATATATAGATAGGGTCGGGACAGTAAGGCTAGCACAACCAGTAGGCAATAGTTTCAATTTTATAAGAAATTTTAACAGACCACATTGGTTTGGTCTGAAACATTGAAAAATTCTAAAATGAAAATGACATTTCTAGAAGTTTCAAATATGAAATTTTGAATTACTTAAGACAGACTCATGTTTTATATTTTTTATTAACTTGTTGGACCACTCAACCATGACACAACTAGACAGGATAATCAATAATTTTGCAACATCACAATAAAATATAGACAAATAAATAATGAAATATGGAAAAATAAATAATGAAATATGAAAGAAAGAATAAAAAGGTTAAAGAAAAAGGAGCCATGTGGACAAATAAATGCCCATGATGTGTCTAAACTACCAACCCCAAACCACAATTATGATTTACCCACACAAATTATTGTGTTGACCTCTTATCTATTCCAACTAATCCCTTAGTGTGCTTATTAGTCCTTGCTTTTGGGTTGCAAGGACTCTAGTAATTCACTTGCCGCAATTTGTATTTTTTGCACATAAATCTATACACATTTTAATCTTTTACCCTAAATTTACATTTGAAATGTAGAAAGGAAGTTTTTTTTTTTTTGTCTATTAACCGAATATACATATACATAGATTTTTTTTTTGTCCACTAATCAACAAATTATGCCTCTTATTTAGATTCATATAGAGGCAAGTTAATGTTCAATGTGTTTTATTCACATAAAATCCCAAGTTTGAGGTCAGCATTGTATAATCCATTAACACTTGTAGTTCTCAAGTGAATTAATGTTAGAAATCATTCTATCATTAATTAGAGTTTGCATCTTTTTTCCTTCTATCAAATATATGCTCTGCCTAAGTAAAAACATTGCATTTCTTGGTTTCCCCACTTACTTAACATTTCTTGTGACATTGGATCCACTCACTTGTATGTATGTGGATGTCTCCACATGAAAGTATATGTGCATGTGGATGTCATTGCTTTCACAAGACTACTAAAACATTATTCTAAGTTCCCTCAATAGAAGTCATCGGTGTGACATAAACACACCCTTACTGTTGGAGGATTCCATTGGGATAATCTACTTACTGGAGCACTACTAGAGCCATTCAATTGTAAGTCAAATTATCGATTTTTCTACAAAACCAGATTAAATTTGCATGAATCATGAATTATAGAGAACTGTAATTGTGAACTACAAATTGGAAGTGATGATTATGAACAATGAATAGAAAATAAAGAACTACAAGCTATGAAAAGAAAACAAATTGTAGACTCAAACATTGTAGGTTAAACAATACATGTTGTATACGTGTTTGCTATTACACTTTGTAATAATATAGGGTTCAAGGGAAGGGGAGGGCACAAATGCTATTAATGGTCTCAATCTTGTTTTATTTACTTGATCTAGTAGGTGAAGATTATCCAATAGCTTACCCATCATCCAATCTATCCCTAACAAATTGTGAGAGGCAAAAAAAGTTCCATGTGTGATGATTTATAGCTAAAATGTCTATGACAAATTCAAAAAATCATTTTAAGTTTCATTTTTAGGTCTGCTTAGCTTCAAATGAACTTCTTAGTGACAGGATCAAATGATCAGTAATGAAAATACCACTAGCTCTCAATAATAAGTATGATTTAAATGCAATCAATTAAAGGTCTCGGGCCTAGGTTTGTTCCACAGTCAAAGAAGCAATAGAATAAGTAGAAGCATTTGAACGAATTCAAAATCCCTCGAGGCTCATCGTGTGAATTGAGAGACCTTGACCTTTCTCCATATGTAGTGGGCTTCTGAGAGGGATTGTCAATTAAAATCTATTGATCAGAGCTAGCTTACTAGCACTTTTATGTGAGAAACATGATCACCCAGTTAGTTCCTAGTCTAATATATACCCTACCTATAAAGGGTTATATAATCTCCATGCAAATATGTAAGTGATGATTGAATTCCTTCATCAATGATCAAATTCCTTTTACCCAACCGATCCTTATCTCCATGTGCATGGTTTTTGGCTTTACCCACTCAATGAATTCAACCATCATTGCAAAGTTGATTCCATATATAAGAGAACTAGTGTTTGACCAACCTATTAATTTCTCAATCAGGTTCTCAACGAATTCACTTGGAAAGTATTGATCTTTGACAATTCGATTGAAAATTTGAAATTAGCTTCCATCGATTCTCATGGAGACAATAGAGCCGAATATTACAAGCTAAAGAAGCCAAGAAAATAAGCACATAAAAAAGTTGAAGTGTCGATAATAGTGAACTTGGGAGCCATGATACAATTTATGGGAGCATGTGGCGATACTTTACAGAGTCCTCAGAATCCCTAATCAAAGACATGTTAGAGCCCCTTTCAATTCTCAATCCTATTGCAAGGTCGCTACCTTGTCTGACATTACTTCCATTTTGAGAGCAAGCACCATCTATTATAATTATCTATCTAGAAACACCATAATCAAGGGTTGAAGAACCTTGCCTAGCATACTTTCTAGCGGATCGAGACCCAAATTATGATGTTCTTATGGCATAGTAACTATAGAAATCCTTCCCAACCCATAACTATAGAAATCCTTGCCTTCATGGACCAAAAGAACCAAGAATGATTAAATCAAGAAGCTAGAATTATCAAACAAAATTGGAGGAATTTTTTGATTATCTTAGTAAGGGTTGGATTAGTGAGATTAACTATATGTCAAATATAACATATACAATACTACCAAAGCACATCATCTATACATAAATCACAATGATAATCCAAATGTCATCAATTATTTTGCAATTGGAACACCATCCACATACTCCTTATGAAAAATATCCACTTCAACTATCAAACATGAACGAGATCCACATATTCCTTATGCACATATCATGTTGACTATGATGGGACCTTTAACTTTACCTTAAAGTTGGAACCAAACAAATAGAGGGAAACACGAGACCTTGCCTCAAACAAATTGGCATATGTCAATGCAAAAACCTGGGCATTGGTTTGAATTCCATGCATCATTATTCATAGCTTTGGTAAATTGCATATAATTGTTGTCATTCTATGCAATCATGAGTCTCGCTTATATTATGTATCGATTGCATTAGAAGGATTTTGCAACAAATACAACGAACAACTTTGTTTTGTTACAAATGTAGATATTGTAGCAAAAGTTGGTTTTGACGATGTTTCTGCTCTTATGCCCACAATTATCACAACCGAGGTTTGTACTCTGTATTCATAATGATTGCTTATACTTCGGTGGATATGCATTAAACTAATAAAATGTCGTTATTCATAGTTGTTTGCAATTTGCATCATTTTTTATTTTTGTAGGTGTTCATGTGTTTTCACCCATCAAATAGAGACCAAAAAAATAAATTGGTAGAACTTGGAAAGCTCCAAATAATCTTCAATTGTTGATCATGAATACCCAACAAGTTTTCAATCAACTCCAGTTTTCCAGTTCTTCATCATGAAAGTCTAACGAGGATAGTTTCTCTTTGAAACAAAAGAGAAGGAAAGGAAATGATACTAAAAAGAAGGAAAATACGTATGTCAATATTCTCACTAAATAACCCTATGTTTCAACTCTTTAGCACTTTACGGAATTTAAAACAGAGGTCATATGCCCAAGATATGCCAATTACCTCACTTGTCTCTATTTACTCAATCATCTCTATACTTAGTCATTTATCCTTCTTTCCACTCTACTCTCCTTCCTCACTACTCTCCATACTTCCAATCCTCCACACCAGTTCCATATTTAACTATTTCCACATTTAACCATTTCCATTTTCGTATTCATATTTCAATTTTCATTTTCCATATCCATTTTCTTTTTCCATTTTACTTTTCCATATTTCAATTTTCTTTTTCCATATCCATTTTCTTTTTCCATTTTACTTTTCCATATTTCCATTTCCATTTTCTATATTTCATATTTCATTTCTATTTCCTTACTTTCACGTAACTCTATGACTTACCTTCCCAACACTTTGTCATTTTTCAAGACTTACTACATTTTACTCATTTTTACACTGAGTATTCCATTGCGAATGCAGGACAACCTTCCTCTCCACTTACTTTTTCCCTCATGTCTCATGTCCCTCAATCCCATGACCCTCAATTTGCACCTCCACTTCTACGTTACCCAAATTACACCATTCATGTCTCAGTCATTTTATTGAGTTTTACACTTGGTTTTTTATTGAGTCCTATACTTAGTTTATCTTTTACTTTTGAATGCAGATGTGGGAGATCATACCCTCATTTCCACCTTCCACTCCTAGTCCCATAACCCGCATGACTTATCACCCACATGACTTATCACCCGCATTACTTACCACCCACATGACTTATCACTTATCACCCGCATGACAAGAGAGACTATACCCTCATTTCAATCTTCCACTCCTAGTCTCGCAAATCGCATGACTTATCACCAGCGTTACTTACCACTTACATGACTTATCACTTATCACCCACATGACTTATCTTAATTTCTTACCCACTTTCATACTTAGTAAATTCTTTGAATGTGAAAGCAAGACAACCCTCCTCTCCATTACCTCTTTTTCCTCTCATACCTGTATCCCGCAACCCGCATTCCTTCCTCACATACCTAATCATGTTTACCAAGTTTTATCTTCTCACTTACCTCCTCTAAATCCACATCCCCGTAACTCCACAAACGCTTTATTTGTTTTTTTAATATTATTTATTCTCTTAAGTTTCTTCCCCTTTTTCTTGGACATACCTCCAATGTCCTCAATAAAAACAAGAAGAAGAGTCTTTTATATTCCCCACAAGATTTTCTTGGATACTTTGCTACTCATTTGTTTAAAAATAAACTATGAAACGTCTTAATATGCGGTGGATTCCTTTTATGACTTACATGTGAACGTAAAATTCTATTTGCAATGAACATTCATTTATTTGATACCATTTTTATTTTTATGCCGAATGTCAATTAGCCATTAGTGTTCATGGTGAAAGCTCATGAAAAAATAAAAATTAAATAGTCACAACTCCTTGGGAATCGAATAAACTTAAATAACTATGAATACCAAACAAAACTATACTAAATAAAAAAATCTAGACCCCACTTAAGCAATGAGGTGGTAGGTCGACAATATTACTTGAGAATCTTTAAAGGCGTTATCGCAAATGAATGGAATATTGATATGTAAGTCATGGTCAATATAAATTAATAAAAGTGCTCAAATAAATTAAAATAAACACATACATTGAATGCTAAATCGGGGTTTGA
>JZKD02S1718904.1:0-16560 GCA_000966675.3 Picea glauca
TTGTGGATTAATCATGTCATTATTATTATTATTGTTATTGGATTAATCCCCATTGTGGATTAATCATGTCGGTAATTGTATAAGGACCAAATCCCCTTTTGTGAATTGGTCATCGAACAATAACAAAGGGCAGAACAAGATTTTGGCCCCAGCAGTTTTTATGGAAGACCCAGAATTAATTAAAGGCGGGTTTACCCACCCAGAGTGAGAGGTCATCCCTGCCAGTTGTGACCTTTCACATGTGCCAGTCTTGTATAAATAAGAGGCTAGTGCCTCACTTCAAACACACAACTCACTTGCACATTTCTCTTATGAGGCAAGCTGCAATTAGCAGAGAGAGGAGGAGAAGAGTGGTGCATATCTTGGGGAGGACTTTTTGTATTGGTTTGAGTTATCTCTTGAACATTGTTTAAGCTATTTATGATAAGGAATTTTTGCTGGGTTTTCTTCCCCTAGAGGGTTTCCTAGGATAAATGTCGTGTCTCTTGTGAATGTGTATTTCTTAGTGATCTTGTTCTTATTATGCTCTTATCTATTGAAATGAAAAAAACTATAATAATGGCATAAACATTAACATTATCTAACAACAGTTGAAGCAGATAGCAATTTCAATGATGTCTTCTAGGGAGAACAACATGACAGTTGTGTAACTTGATTGTTATTGATTAAAAATACTTTGAAAGTAGCATCTCCGTGGAAAAATGATCTAACATTTTATTTTTGACAAGAAAAGAAGTCAATAAAAGGAATAAATTGCAGTAATGAAACAACAGAAAGAAATAACAATAAAGTAAAATCAAAGCAATAAAACAAAACTATAATACATAAAAATTTCCATACAACATTTAAACTTTCAAGTTGGTTCCACATAGTGTTTCAAGTGGGAACCGTTGGTGCTATAGGAAAACAAATGCTCTTACAAGTCCTTTAGGATATAAGAGTTTGTTCCCAGAACAAAAGCGATCTTAAAAGGACCCATCCATAACTTTTGGAACTTTGAATGCCTTCCTCTATCATCATGAGTTGAATCCCACATCAATACCTTCTCATTAACCTTAAATTTGACAGCATTTGCACTTTTATTGAAGTATCTTTTAACAGTTTGTTGTCTTCTCTTTATTTTATCCAAGGAAAACATCCTTTGTTCCTATAAAGCCAAGAGTGCATTAATTCTTTGAGAGATATTGGAAGAATTTAATTCTTCAACCTGTAGCACCATCCTTAGAGAAGAAAGTTCTAGCTCGGTAGGTAGAATGGCTTCTTGACCACTAACAAGTTGTAAAGGAGTGCAACCAGTGGTCACCTTGGTGGTAGTACGATATTCCCAAAGGGCGTAAGTGAGGAGAGTGTGCCATTGATGAGGATTATATTCAATGAGCCTTTTGATAATTCTAACTAGATTTTTGTTAGTAGACCCAACTTGTCCATTTCCTTGGGGATAATAAGTTGATGAGGTAAAATATTTAACTCCCAGTTTAGATAAAAACTAAGTCAGCTTAGCATAAATAAAAGAGGGACCATTGTCTATAATAATTTCCAAAGGAAGACCAAATCTAGAAAAAAAACTAGTCTCAAGGAAAGAAATCACTTTCTCATCCTATGAATGCTTAAGTGGGACAACCTCAGTCCATTTCGTAAAATAGTTTGTGGCTATCAAGATAAAAACTTTCCCTGCTGAAGATGGGGGATTAATAGGACCAATAAAGTCCAGAACCCATTTTGAAAAATGAAAGTTAGGGAGGACAGGTTGTAAAGGCATGGAAGAAAGAAATTCTTTCCCAGTGAACTTCTAGCACCTGTCACAAGATCTTGAAAAGTTATAAGAATCACAAAAAACAAAAGGCCAATAATACCCTTTCCTGGTAATTTTAAAAGTAGTAGTCTTAGTAGAGAAGTGACCTCCTACATGAATAATAGAATCTGAAGATCCATGAGTCTCTTGTAACAATTTATGTGCTTCCTCATTATTCACACAACAAAGTAACATACCATCAATGGATCTCCTAAACAAGAAGTCTCCTAAAATGACATATCTGGAATATTCAAGATAGAGCCTTCTCCTTTGATGAGTATCTAAATTATCTGGACATCTCTAATTTTGCAAGTAATATACCAGATCTTTATACCAAGGGTTTTCATCTACAGGAAGGATTTGAAAATCAATATAAATTGTGCTGACATAGAGCTATCTTGTTCATCAATTTATTCACCTGCTTCTGCATGTTGAGCTAAGTGAAGGGATAAGTCACGTCCCTTAATGGTTTTAGAAGTCATGATAGTTAAATTGTGCTCCTGGATCTTGGAAATCCAATGTGCAAGCTTCCCTGAAAGATAAGTCGATGAGAGCAAAAACTTGACAGCAGGTAAAGGGACTTTTACCAGTGTGTGCTTACCTAAGATAAAGTGGAGAAATTTTTCAACAACTTTAACAACAGAAAAATAAATTTTTTCAATATAAGAATATTTAAATTCATCATATGACAGGCTATGACTCATGTAAGCTACTAATTTTTCGTTAACTTGGTCATCACATTGCATGAGGATAGAAAAAATTGCTTCCTATGTGGAATTAGTATATATAATAAATTCTTTCTTGAAATCCGGCTTCACCAAAACCGGTGTGGAATTGATTTCCTTCTTGATCCTTACAAAAGCATTTTTGACATCATCAGTCCAAGAAAAGGAGCTATCCTTCTTAATAAGACTATGAATTGGTTTGAGCATCACAAAAAAATCAGGAACAAACCTATAGACAAAGTTGATAATTCCCATAAAGGCTTGAACCTCCCTTTTGGAAGTATGGGTAGGAAGATTTAGGATAGCATCAATCATTTCAAAATCTATGCTTATTCCTGAATTAGAGACAATGTTTCCTAGGATATTTCCCTTGGTAACATCGAAGATAGACTTAGAAGGATTTAAAGAGATGTCGAATTTCTTGCATTGCATGAGAACGTTTCTAAGATGACCAAAACATGACCAAAACAATCTGACCATTTTTTGAGTATATAGTTAAGTCATCAAGATAAATCTGAATAATTTTACTGATCAGATCGTCAAAGGCTATCTACATATCTCTTTGGAAAGTGGCACCTGCATTAGATAATCCAAAAGGAATATGTTCATAATCGAAATTGCCCCAATGTGTAATAAAGGTGGTTTTATATTTATCTGTCCTTTTTACCTTTATCTGATTATAACCAGAAAAAATGTCAAGTAAGGACATCATCTGTGACCCTACAACTTGCTGCAAAATCATTTCCATATTAGGGAGAGGAAAATGGTCTTTTACACTAGCTCTATTCAATGTGAAAAAATCAATGCATAGTCTAATCTGACTAGTTGTTTTCTAAACAGAAACCAAATTGGAAACCCACTCAGAATACTTAATAGAGAAAATTATGCCATCCTTCAAGAGTTTTCCCAAGTCCTTCTGAATAGTTCCTTCCAGTGTGGGGTTAATGGGTCTTTGTTTTTTCCTAAACGGTTTTATGCCTTCCTTGATAGGAATGGAATGTTGTATAAGAGAAAGATCAAAACCACAAAGATCATCATAACACCAAGCAAAAACATATTGAAATTCACAGAGTAACTCAGTGAACTTCAATTTTTTTTCATTAGAACATTGGGCACCTATCTTAACATTCTTTGGGGAATTGAGTGTCCCAATGTTCAAGGAAATGGTTTCACCCACTTTCCTTTTTGACTCCTCTTCTTTATTATTTTCTTTGTTTCCTACATCAATCGATGAAAATGAACTTTCTAGAGGAGTCAAGCCCTTCGGAATTTTGTTATTTTCGATTGATATAATCTCCTTTGGCTTATAAGGTTCATTTTGTATGAAATCACAGATGCTCTCATCACTAGGGAGGACCTGCCATGACTCTACATTTTCAGGGATATGAGGATGATTCAAATATTGAAAGGTGCAATCAAGACTTTGTGGTAGAATATGTCGAGTAGGAGAGGCTACAAAAACAACTAGTCTGTCATCCATTGAGTTCAATTCCCTTTTGACATGAGTGATGTTAAAAGATAATAAATTCAAGATAAGCGCCCAAACAGCTTGGGTGTAATGTTTTATTAACTTGTTTTTAGGAGAATATATCTTGCNGGGTTTTCTTCCCCTAGAGGGTTTCCTAGGATAAATGTCGTGTCTCTTGTGAATGTGTATTTCTTAGTGATCTTGTTCTTATTATGCTCTTATCTATTGAAATGAAAAAAACTATAATAATGGCATAAACATTAACATTATCTAACAACAGTTGAAGCAGATAGCAATTTCAATGATGTCTTCTAGGGAGAACAACATGACAGTTGTGTAACTTGATTGTTATTGATTAAAAATACTTTGAAAGTAGCATCTCCGTGGAAAAATGATCTAACATTTTATTTTTGACAAGAAAAGAAGTCAATAAAAGGAATAAATTGCAGTAATGAAACAACAGAAAGAAATAACAATAAAGTAAAATCAAAGCAATAAAACAAAACTATAATACATAAAAATTTCCATACAACATTTAAACTTTCAAGTTGGTTCCACATAGTGTTTCAAGTGGGAACCGTTGGTGCTATAGGAAAACAAATGCTCTTACAAGTCCTTTAGGATATAAGAGTTTGTTCCCAGAACAAAAGCGATCTTAAAAGGACCCATCCATAACTTTTGGAACTTTGAATGCCTTCCTCTATCATCATGAGTTGAATCCCACATCAATACCTTCTCATTAACCTTAAATTTGACAGCATTTGCACTTTTATTGAAGTATCTTTTAACAGTTTGTTGTCTTCTCTTTATTTTATCCAAGGAAAACATCCTTTGTTCCTATAAAGCCAAGAGTGCATTAATTCTTTGAGAGATATTGGAAGAATTTAATTCTTCAACCTGTAGCACCAGCCTTAGAGAAGAAAGTTCTAGCTCGGTAGGTAGAATGGATTCTTGACCACTAACAAGTTGTAAAGGAGTGCAACCAGTGGTCACCTTGGTGGTAGTACGATATTCCCAAAGGGCATAAGTGAGGAGAGTGTGCCATTGATGAGGATTATCTTCAATGAGCCTTTTGATAATTCTAACTAGATTTTTGTTAGTAGACCCAACTTGTCCATTTCCTTGGGGATAATAAGCTGATGAGGTAAAATATTTAACTCCCAGTTTAGATAGAAACTGACTCATCTTAGCATAAATAAAAGAGGGACCATTGTCTATAATAATTTCCAAAGGAAGACCAAATCTAGAAAAAAAATTAGTCTCAAGGAAAGAAATCACTTTCTCATCCTATGAATGCTTAAGTGGGACAACCTCAGTCCATTTCGTAAAATAGTTTGTGGCTATCAAGATAAAAACTTTCCCTGCTGGAGATGGGGGATTAATAGGACCAATAAAGTCCAGAACCCATTTTGAAAAATGAAAGTTAGGGAGGACAGGTTGTAAAGGCATGGAAGAAAGAAATTCTTTCCCAACGAACTTCTAGCACCTGTCACAAGATCTTGAAAAGTTATAAGAATCAAAAAAAACAAAAGGCCAATAATACCCTTTCCTAGTAATTTTAAAAGTAGTAGTCTTAGTAGAGAAGTGACCTCCTACATGAATAATAGAATCTGAAGATCCATGAGTCTCTTGTAACAATTTATGTGCTTCCTCATTATTCACACAACAAAGTAACATACCATCAATGGATCTCCTAAACAAGAAGTCTCCTAAAATGACATATCTGGAATATTCAAGATAGAGCCTTCTCCTTTGATGAGTATCTAAATTATCTGGACATCTCTAATTTTGCAAGTAATATACCAGATCTTTATACCAAGGGTTTTCATCTACAGGAAGGATTTGAAAATCAATATAAATTGTGCTGACATAGAGCTATCTTGTTCATCAATTTATTCACCTGCTTCTGCATGTTGAGCTAAGTGAAGGGATAAGTCACGTCCCTTAATGGTTTTAGAAGTCATGATAGTTAAATTGTGCTCCTGGATCTTGGAAATCCAATGTGCAAGCTTCCCTGAAAGATAAGTCGATGAGAGCAAAAACTTGACAGCAGGTAAAGGGACTTTTACCAGTGTGTGCTTACCTAAGATAAAGTGGAGAAATTTTTCAACAACTTTAACAACAGAAAAATAAATTTTTTCAATATAAGAATATTTAAATTCATCATATGACAGGCTATGACTCATGTAAGCTACTAATTTTTCGTTAACTTGGTCATCACATTGCATGAGGATAGAAAAAATTGCTTCCTATGTGGAATTAGTATATATAATAAATTCTTTCTTGAAATCCGGCTTCACCAAAACCGGTGTGGAATTGATTTCCTTCTTGATCCTTACAAAAGCATTTTTGACATCATCAGTCCAAGAAAAGGAGCTATCCTTCTTAATAAGACTATGAATTGGTTTGAGCATCACAAAAAAATCAGGAACAAACCTATAGACAAAGTTGATAATTCCCATAAAGGCTTGAACCTCCCTTTTGGAAGTATGGGTAGGAAGATTTAGGATAGCATCAATCATTTCAAAATCTATGCTTATTCCTGAATTAGAGACAATGTTTCCTAGGATATTTCCCTTGGTAACATCGAAGATAGACTTAGAAGGATTTAAAGAGATGTCGAATTTCTTGCATTGCATGAGAACGTTTCTAAGATGACCAAAACATGACCAAAACAATCTGACCATTTTTTGAGTATATAGTTAAGTCATCAAGATAAATCTGAATAATTTTACTGATCAGATCGTCAAAGGCTATCTACATATCTCTTTGGAAAGTGGCACCTGCATTAGATAATCCAAAAGGAATATGTTCATAATCGAAATTGCCCCAATGTGTAATAAAGGTGGTTTTATATTTATCTGTCCTTTTTACCTTTATCTGATTATAACCAGAAAAAATGTCAAGTAAGGACATCATCTGTGACCCTACAACTTGCTGCAAAATCATTTCCATATTAGGGAGAGGAAAATGGTCTTTTACACTAGCTCTATTCAATGTGAAAAAATCAATGCATAGTCTAATCTGACTAGTTGTTTTCTAAACAGAAACCAAATTGGAAACCCACTCAGAATACTTAATAGAGAAAATTATGCCATCCTTCAAGAGTTTTCCCAAGTCCTTCTGAATAGTTCCTTCCAGTGTGGGGTTAATGGGTCTTTGTTTTTTCCTAAACGGTTTTATGCCTTCCTTGATAGGAATGGAATGTTGTATAAGAGAAAGATCAAAACCACAAAGATCATCATAACACCAAGCAAAAACATATTGAAATTCACAGAGTAACTCAGTGAACTTCAATTTTTTTTCATTAGAACATTGGGCACCTATCTTAACATTCTTTGGGGAATTGAGTGTCCCAATGTTCAAGGAAATGGTTTCACCCACTTTCCTTTTTGACTCCTCTTCTTTATTATTTTCTTTGTTTCCTACATCAATCGATGAAAATGAACTTTCTAGAGGAGTCAAGCCCTTCGGAATTTTGTTATTTTCGATTGATATAATCTCCTTTGGCTTATAAGGTTCATTTTGTATGAAATCACAGATGCTCTCATCACTAGGGAGGACCTGCCATGACTCTACATTTTCAGGGATATGAGGATGATTCAAATATTGAAAGGTGCAATCAAGACTTTGTGGTAGAATATGTCGAGTAGGAGAGGCTACAAAAACAACTAGTCTGTCATCCATTGAGTTCAATTCCCTTTTGACATGAGTGATGTTAAAAGATAATAAATTCAAGATAAGCGCCCAAACAGCTTGGGTGTAATGTTTTATTAACTTGTTTTTAGGAGAATATATCTTGCRCACAAGGTTTACAACAAGTTCAGAGTCCCCAAAAACTGTAAGGTGACCACAACCTAAATTATAGGCATTTTCAATGCCTAACAATAATGCTTCAAATTTGGTGRCGTTGTTTGTGCAAGAAAACTCTGACCTATAGGAAAAGTTGTGAATTTTACATACAAGAGATTAAAAGATAAYACCATCTCCATTACCTTCATTGGAGAAAGAACTATCAAAGTGCATATGCCACATCCCATCCTCTAGGTCAATTTGTTCYAAGGTAGTGTTGTCCTCATCGGAAAAGATGGAGTACACTCCTAGGTCCTCTTCAATATAATTTACATTAAGTTGTGGGATGATTTATATATAAGGTGAAATTATTCCTCCCTTAGGACTATCATGTTCTTCCCATTCCGAGGAATGGATAAGTGTGTCTTGTCGAGTGAGAGGTACCCACCTGTCAAGGATTTCCAGTCTCTTCCTATGATGATTGAATAATTACTCCTTGGCATGTCAATTACCTGAATATTAAGGGTTGTCCTTATTTCAGGATGTGTTCACAAAACAAAGGTCACGTCCTTGATCTCACCTATGGTCGATTGTTGTAAACTATTATAAGAGAGAATGCTTCTGGCATTTTCATTTGTACAATACAATCCTAGCTCTTCCATAATAATTTTTGACAATATGCTTGGGCCTGAACCATCATCAATCAGACAACAATGGGATATTTTGTCCATAATCTTTACAGAAATGAAAAATGGAGGATTTTTTACAAGGTATCTAAAATTATGTATACCTAATTTATTTACAGTCGAGTCCTCTTCGTCTGCCTCTTCAGAGAGATTGGCTATGGTGTAATCTTTTCCTTTCATGAAATTTTTCAGATGATTTTGTTGTTCATGGACAACAACCATGTCTAGATGAGTAGCATTGGTCTTAATATTATCCAATTGATTGAGAATGTTGTATTTGGAAGAGGGAAGAATATAAGGGGCTCCTTGACTATCTGGAGTTTTAATAAAATGTACAGTAGCAGAAGGTGAAGATGAGTTTGGGATAGAAGAAGTACAAGGGGGATCATATTTTCCTTTTGAAGCATAGGATTTATTCCTAGTGTTTATGATCATGAAATCCTCTGGTTTTGCGAAATCTAGAACAAAAATGGTAGTTTCAGGCCTTTTACCAAAGATTTTTTCTCTGGCACTCTTCTTTACCTCACAAGTAATTTCCTCATGGTGTTCCTTGCAAATGTTACACCAACTATGAGGCATGATGGATTTAGGTTGAAAGTTGTTTTCATTAGGATTCTTAAAGGGTGGTGAAGAAGAAGACGAGGCCCCAGGGGTAAGTGAAGGGACATCTCACTTTCTCTCATATGCTATCATTCGGTTATTCATGTCTTGTACAAGATGTAAGAGGGCAGAAATGTACATTTGTTTAACCAAGTCTTTAACTAAGTCTCCCTAGGGAAGACTTGTTCTTTCAAGCTATTTTTCATACTCTAAAGAAGTATGCAGAGCGGAACCAAGGTTATCAATGGCCCTTTCTTCAAGCCTATGATGGTAGGGGGAAGGTAGAGAATTATAGTAATGCATAAAAGAGGCTTGGTTCTAAGGGAAAATAAGTTCAGGAATTTGGTTACATAACTTAGTGAAATTTAATTTGAAAGACTTGATAGTTGCACTATCTTTGTAAGCAATGTTATTATATTCTCGTAATTGTTCGGATGAGCTCTTAGACTGCCAATAATTCGATTTGAACCAATAAACCAACTCCTCCCAAGTGGAAAGAATCTTGGGAGTAAGATCAAAGAAATATGTCGTTGCTTTCCCTTCAAGAGAATTAACAAATAAGTGCATACAAGTGTCATTGGCATTAGGTCCTACATTGTGACAGGCATTAGAGAATGCCACCAAGTGTTCATTTGTAGTGACAATGTTATTTCTATAAAATTTAGGGAGATTCTCTTTGAATTTATAAAGTCGATGAGTGTCAGGTTCTAGGTTTAGAGGGGAAGATACATGCCACGGGGTAGTAGTAGCATCCTCTTCGAATTGAAAGATTCCATACTTTTTAATGACCTTGGTAGGGTTTGTAGTTGATTGGACTGGAATTTGATGACTATACAATTTTCCAAACACTGATGAGGCTGAAGGTTGGGAAGTCGAGGCACCTCTAGTGCCACCAGAGCCACCACTAGATGTCATTTGGTGAATGATGGGTAAGGGAAAAAAATACGAACTGGCTAAATCAGACAAATTTCTCCTTATAGTACCTTGTTGAGTTGACAAAACAACGTTTCTTCTTCCTATTTCAGCAGTAGTTTTGATATCAGGTGATAAACCTCTTCTTCCCCTAGATATGTGAGGGTTTAAGGACATGAAAAGAGGATCAAAACTTTAGGAAAAAGAAATCTATGGTTGATTCCTAAGTTGTCTTTGCCTAGATTCCCAACGTTCTCAGACACTTATATCTTGTTCAATTACTTCCCACGAGCATTCAAGCTCAACCTAGGTATTAGCAGTCTCTAAGATGGTATCAAATAAGGATAGAGCAATGTTGGTTTGGTCTTTAAGATCGGGCTCAATATTGGGATTCCATGTGACTGATATTGTCATGAAGAAAAGAAAACAGTCAAAGAATCAAAAGAAAAAATTAAAAAAATATTCAATGACAATGTGAATTTAATCAACCAAAGAGATATGGAAGATCTCCCCAGTATGGTTGCCAAATAAATGTTGAGGAAACGATATGAATTATCTTAATCAAGAATTTTTGAATATTTCCTGGCTAAGACAAGATAGTTGGGAATATCACCCTATGTTTATAGCCTCAAAAAAATATTTTCCCAATCCACAAGTAATAATTACAAGTGTTTAGGCTAGTTCTTTTTATGAAAGAATGTTGCAAAATAACATAAAATTTTTATGTAATTTTCTGAAAATTATACATATTATAGAAAATAAATGTGGATATCAAAAGAAAAGGTAACCAAGTCAAAGATACACGTAGATGAGACAAAGCAGTTGCTTTATTTCATTCCAAGAAATCAAAGTATCTTTCTCTTTATAAAATCCCTATGAGGGCATGGACCAAAGTATATTTTAGATATCCCCAATGAAAACCATACAAAAGGACTCTAACAAGAAGTAAAAACTAAACTTTAAAATCTGGATCATCTTGCCACATACTACTACCAATTTTACTCTGCACAATATCATTTATCAACTATGAAATTTAATCCATAAACATACAAGTATACACAGACTATCAAAGATAGATCAACACCTTTGAAACAAGCAATCTGAATGATATGGTTCAACCTTGAACATTGTTGTCTACAATAAGACTCTGCTATCAAAAAGAGAATTAGGGCTTTAATGAACTCAAGAATCAATGAAAACTGAACTATCTCATAAAAACAAAAGAGCAAACCTTAGTATTGTTTTCTCCTTCTATTCTCCCCTTGTTCTTCCTTCTCATTTGGATTTTATGCATTTCAAAACAGTTGAAGTAGTTCAACTACCTCCTTTAGTTAAGTTAATTAAACTTAACTAATTTTAGTTTATGGGAAATAATAATAATAGTTAAGGGTCTTTATTTAAAAACAACTAAGTAGATGGGACCCCTTGGGACTCCCTTCTTTTATTCTTTGCAAAAAATAAACAGAATTAGATAATCGTTTAAACACATGCCTCCTTGTAGCTCCCATAAATATTTCCAAAATATGAATATTAAATATCTGAAAAAATTCAAATCATATCCAAAATATGTAAATAACCACATTTTCCAAAAAAAATAGTTTGTTATCTAAAATGTTCTGCAGGCCATTTTCTTCAACAACTCAATCATAAACACATAAATTAAAATCCATATTTTCCACTTTGAGAGGAAATCATTCTTATGTCATTGTTGTCCCCTTTGGACTTCCCGGAATTAGACTTAGGTTTATTCAAACCTTGAGGCTTAATCTCACTAATAAAATGGGAACAATTGTCAGGTGCATACCAGAGGACACTGATTTTGATGAGTCATTTGAAGGAGATGAGGGGGAAGCAACAACTTTACCTTTTTCTTTCACATGGGGGACCTCAGTTTTAAGACGTTTGCTAGCATGAGATGATTGAACAATTGAATGTACAAGGGGAATTTGAACATTAGGATTTACGGGTGGAGAAGGAGGAGGTAATCACAATTTGGGTCAGCCACGATGGTGGGAGACTGTCAGATGGAAAATTTCCTTCCATCCATAATTTTCGGGAATTGATGGTTGCATGGATACATGAGGAGTCAAAGGAATATCGAGGATATTTTGGGGCTGGAAGGGAGGCCTATATGGTCAGGGTTGAACTATCCCTTTCCCAATCCAATTGAAGAACCCAGATTGAAAAACCTGGTTCAACTCCTGAGGGTCAACATCAAAATGAATTGAGAATCTAGGCCTTCTAGGCCCTCTGTTCCAGTTTCCTCTTCCTCTATTGTTTATGCCATGACTGCCTTTGCTGAAGAAACTCATCTTGTAAGCAACAATTCATTAGTAAATAGCCCTTAACAAACCATACATGACATTATGTTTATATGAAACGAAGTTTGGCTTGGAAATTGACATAAGACCCATGCAAATCAATCCATAATAAATTATTTAATAATTTCCAGTGAGAAGGGGATGGAAAGGGTTCATGGGACATTTGGAGGGATTGTAATGAGCGAAAAAATGATAGCATGACACGGAATAAAAAATGGATACTACTCAATAATTCATTAAATAATTAAGCAACGTAATTACATACCAAAATTATCAGCTGCCACCCATTTATGTGTTGGTTGTGGAGCCTGATTATCTTCCTAATTCAAAGTTCTTTTACTTTCATCCATGTTTATACCCCATGAAGTATTTACACCCCAGAAGTATGTACACTCTTCCACGCAGGGGAGTGCAGAGGGGCGATACCCCCTCTATAGGGTCCAAGGGGGCTATCCCCCCAGCTGAGGGGTCTGGGGGAAAGCGAGCCCCCAGCGGGAGTTCAAGGGAAACGTCCCCCGATGGGGGTTAGGGGGAAAAGCCCCCGAAGAAAAAATTGCCTTGTAAATGTATATTGTAATTTTATTGTAAATCTGGACCGCTCATTATAAGGTTGCAGATCTAACGGTAGAGATTATGCTAGGGTTTTTTTCCCTAGAAGGCAACCTTGTTTTATGAGGGAAATGTATTGTGGCTATGGTTGATGGTGAATATTGTATTCTAAGAGAGGAGACTATGAGATAAAGAAGAGGAAGTTACAATGGGTTTTGTTGTAGGTTGTATCCCTTCATTTGCTGGATAATAATAAAGGAAGGACCTGGAAATTTCTCTAGTGGATGTAACCCACACTGGGTGAACCACATAAATCTATGTCTCTCTTGTATTATGTATCTTCTGTGTTTTGTTTCTACATTTTTTTTATTTTATTGCTCCACGGTCCTTTTTTTCTAACATTATCTATCATATCTTTTTCCATTGTCATACAGAGTTTTAAATTTATTTTATAGAACAGGGCGTGTAAAACTGAAAATGGGATCGTGAGGGGGGGTATAATGAGCAAAAAAGTGATAGTATGAGAGGGAATAATATGGATATTGTTCATAAATAAATAAATTAAATCAAACAACCAACCATAACTTTGTTCAGACCCAGGATCCAATAATTATCCACTTTAAAACCAAAATCATTTAACTGTCCCTTAATTGTAGACAGAATGCTCGTTGAATTCAAATAAAATATAATTCATATGCCCAAAATACTTCGATTATAGGAGTCTTTGCATCTATACAATAGTCATAATAACATCACTACCAATTTCACAATTGTTGATTAAGGTTGGTTGTCATTGATGTCAACCCTTGAAGAAAGTTTGGTAGCACAAAGGTTTGGGTAATGGACCCAAGTTTGTTTGATTTAAATATGACTCATTATTTTCTTGTCATTGTTGATAAGAAGTACAAACAGATGAACTCCAAAGTGGTCCCCTTATGGTTAAAGCCCTCATGGGAAGACGCTTTGCAGATTGAGCTATCCTGGAAGTATGGTTAGAGAACCCGTGCTTAATTATGGAATAATGAGATGAAGGTCAGTGAATTTGTCAGTGAAACTATCCTAGATGGATAGTGCTTGTCGTTCCATTTTTGGTGGTATGTGGAACGTTAGATAACTCCTCATGGTTAGATATTTATGGTCATGTGAAGTTGGAGGACCCTAATGAGTCATCTAGAAGCCCCAAAAAGTCAAAGTGTTTGCAAAATAAATTATTCAAATAATAAAGTTAATCGAGAACTCCCTAAAATAAGGAAAGTGCGATGATACATGAAAGTATAAATCAGAGGCAAGGCTCTCTCATTTAATCACACTTGAACACATTGAATATATTTTGTTCTGTGAGGCTTATTGCAAGTACTCATTGATACATCTGAAGTTGCAAAAGTCTAAGGTAGTACGAAGGGTTGACGACGAAATTCTTGGAATTACTGTGAATACAAAAAACCTTTTTTTCTGAGGCGTACGCAGTCTGACTATGTATAGGGTGCATACATACTGAGGCGTACATGGGCTGACAGTGCATAGGGTGCGTACATGTTGGTAAAGCCATGAAACTTGAGAAGATGAATATGTAAAGGTTCTAAATTCTAAGAGAAAGCTACCAGGAATGTGTACAGTGATCAAATACATCTTATCTATCCATTGGTTTAAAAGGTATGTCTTATTTCTATGAATAGTTGGATTTTTATGTATGCATGAGAAATGGTTATGGATTTTTGAGGATTCTCCCTAGGGAGACTAGTGGTTGCATGGGATCTTCTGCATAAGTCATATCTACATAAATACAATGCTAGTATATTTATCATTAATAGTTCTTGTTGAGACAAATCTTTCATTTCTTGGCATATGTAACATACCCATCCAGCCATAGGTTGGGGTAGTCTACCTGCAATCCCACGCTCATACTTCTTTCTCACATTGATACCTTATTTATTTATTAAGGATGCATAAGATAACATATTTAACGACATGCACGACAATATCCAACAAGCATGTGTGGAAATACATTCATATACATGTAAATGATAATTAAATTACATAGTGGAATACATTCATACACTGATAGTAATATCACAATAGAGAGCACTTATCTTTAAGAAAGATGACACCGACTGGCTGCAGACCAAGGACATTCCACCCAACCATAGAAACCATTGCTCCAAATATAAACAACAGTGTCACCCCCGAGCCAGGGATATGAATCCACAAGGATGGTTCCAGAGTGTAATTGGGTTCCCAAACCAGTCATCTCACAAACTCTCACAGGTTTCCCGACACCCACAACAATCCAGGTACCCAACTCTCTTCTACCGAGCTTGTACTTCCCCAAGAGAATGGACCTCCACCCTTCTCTTCCATGTAGTCCCTCAGGCAATCCTTCTCCTTTTTCCAGGGCCTCCAGCACAATTGGTCCAGAATCTCAATGTTGGAACTCTCAGGACTCGTAATAGTGAGAAAAACAGGGCACAGGCCAATGCATTTCAGACATGTAGGCCCCAGATCACGACTAGATCACACCAGCGACCACTACAACCAACTATCTCATGGCTAATTATTTAGTATCTCTTTTTCCTTTCACTTTGCCAAGCCAAGATGCAGGTGAGGATGGGTCGATGAATGGGTCAGGGGGTTCATGGGAGTGTGTGAGGGAAAAATGAATGAGTGAATGGAAAAACAATGAACAAGTTATCAGTCAAACACCCCCCTCAGACTAGAGGCAGGTTTAAGTAACCTCGTGGGGAAACAAGAACCTCCTGGCCTTCCCTAAGAAGCTCATGTAACCGATCCCCTCCCTGAGACAAAAAGGGTAATAAAAAAATAGGAATAAACACTTAGTCCCTCAAGCTCCCTCTCTTGTGGAATCATAACCCCCTATAACTCTATTCCTTTTCCATCTAGAAGCCAACGATGCGTTTACTATTATTAATGATCAAAACATTACATTTCTTAGGCATACTGTCCCTTCAATAATTGTTTGGGCACTCAAGCCTCTCAACATTGTAACAATACATTATTTAAAATGGGGGTTCAAAAACCTAGGGTGTTACATCTCCTCCCCCTTATTTTGGCACTTTCCTCAGTGCATATACAATATAGAGATCAAAATATCAAATTTATTCAATGAGCTGCGGGTACTTTGCCCGCATGGCATCTTCATTCTCCTAGGTAGCATCTTTAGGACCGTAGTAGGTCCACTGAACTTTTACCAGTTATATAACTCAATTCCAGAGTATTTTGACTTTTCTATCCAATACCCGCACTGGCTGAATCAGAAAGTCTTCCTTCATATCTACCTAAATCATATGCCAATCAATAACATGGTTAGGATAATGTACATATTCCTTTGGTAAAGATACATGAAATACATTATGCACATTCATGGAAGAAGACAATGCAAGCATGTACGCAACTGGCCCTATTCTGTCCAATATTTCAAATGGACCACATAATTTGGATGCCAGGTTTGTACAACTACCCAATTTCAAAGAGATTTTCTTGGGCTTCACTTTCAAAAGTACATTCTCCCCTACTTTAAATTCTCTAACTGTCATGTTCTTGTCTGCATAAACTTGCTATCTATCTTGAGATTCCTTTAAATTCTGCTTAATCTTGACCACCTGGTCTTCCATTTCCTTGAGTAACTCCGGCCCAAGTACCACTCTATCTGTGGGGTTGTCCTAGCTCACTGGAGTATTGCATTTCCTACCATACAAGG
>JZKD02S1718904.1:26041-43283 GCA_000966675.3 Picea glauca
TAATTGTTTTCTAGTAACCGGGATGTCCAGCATAAGGAACATCATGCATTTCCTTCAGTACCAAATTCCTCAGTTCTCTGGAACTAGGAACATAGATTCTATTCTTATGCATGAGTAATCCATCTTTCTTTACCTCGTACTCCTTTATTCTCGGTTGTACATTTCCTTGTTGTAAGTTTTCCTTTACCTGTAGGTAATGCTGATCTATAGCAAGACCATCTAAAATTCTACTCTTCAAGTCTGACTGATGCATACTGACAGCAGTAGCATCCATGAGATGCACTCTCCTACTAAGTGCATCGACAAATTTATTCTCCTTTCCCTTGATATGATTGATATCGAAGTCATATTCACTTAATAATTCCATCCATGTTGTTTGCATGGCATTCAAGGTTGGTTGTTCAAAAAGATACTCTAGGCCAATGTGTTATGTCCTTAATTAAAATTTCTTCCCCATGAGATAATGCCTCCACATCCTCAAGGCGTGAACAATGGAAGCAAGTTCCAAGTCATGGGTGGCATAGTTCCTCTCATGTTCCTTAATATTTCTGGACTCATATCCAATGGCATGTCCATCTTGAGTGAGGACTCCCCCAATTCCTTTTTTACATGTGTCTGTGCATACCACAAAACTTTCATTTGGGTCAGTAATCTTTAACACAGGCGCACTAGTAAGTAATTCCTTCAACAAATTAAAATTCTTTTCACACTTGAGTGTCCACTCAAATTTAGTTCCCTTATTTTGCAAAGAAGTGATGGGATGAGAAATCTTAGAGAACCCTACTATGAACCTTCTGTAGTAGCCAACTAATCCCATAAAAGATATGATGTCTAACACATTTCTGGGTGTTGGCCATCCTCTAATGGCTTCAATATTCTCTAGATCTACTGCTATGCCCTGCTTTGAAATAATGTGTCCCAAGTAATGGATCTACTTTTGATAAAAATAACACTTACTCAACTTGGCATACAACTGATGTTCTCTCAGTACTTGCAACACTAGTCTTAAGTGATTTTCATGCTCCTTTTCAGACTTGGAATAGATAAGTATGTCATCCAAGAATACTATGACAAACTTGTCCAATTAATTTCTTAATATGACATTCATTAAGCACATGAATACAGTTGGTTCATTGGTAAGTCCAAAAGGAATTGATACAAATTCATAATGCCCATACCTGGTTCTAAAGGTTGTCTTATGAATGTCTTCTTCCTTGATTCTTACCTGATGGTATCCTGCCCTCAGGTCAATCTTTGAAATTATCTTTGCTCCTCTTAGCTTATCAAAGAGTTCATCAATTTGGGGTAAAGGATACTTTTTCTTTATAGTGTACTTGTTTAGCTGTCAAAAGTCAATACACAGCCTCAAGGTTCCATCCTTCTTTTTTAAAAAAAGTATTGGTTCTCCCCAAGGTGAAACACTTGGATGTATGTACCCTTTCTTCAACAATTCTTCCAATTTCATTTGAAATTCTTTTAATTCTTGTGTTCTCATTATGTAAGGTGTTTTTGACACTAGGGCAACTTCTAGCACTAAATCAATTGAGAAATCTATCTCCCTTCTTGGTGGAAATCTGGGTATTTCTTGGAATACATCTTCAAATTTTTGTAGCACCGAGAAATATTCAAGGATTGGCCCCTTTGTATCAACTAGATCCTCCACATGAGCTACATACAGTTGATATCCTTTTCTAAAACATATTTTCATCTGTAAGGCCGAAATCTCCCTTATAGAGATAGATCTTGGAACTCCTTTCAGAGTGCTTTGTTTTCCATTTTCATCAAGACATGTAAATGTCTTGTTATGACAATCTAGGATAGCATGATGCTTTTCCAACCAACCCATCCCAATAAGAACATCATAATACCCCAATGGTATGATATTTAGAACAGTACTAGTATTCACGCCATTAAGACTTATGGAACAATCTTTGACCATATCATGGATTATTCTTTTGGTTCCAGTGGCTAACTGAACCAAAATTTCTTTTCCAAGTTTAATTTTCTCCAAATGTAATCTATCCACTATCTTAGGATCAGTGTAACAATGAATTGCTCAAGAATCAATCAAAATAACAACAGGCTAATTTATGATCTTACCTTCCACCTTGATCATATTGGATTGGTACTCTGCTTATCAATCATTTAAATCTGCATAGATTCTTCCCATATCTCCCATTATTGTAGCCTCTTGGATGTTGTGCACAGTCTTCACTTTGTCCTTTCTATGTGGGAAATCCTTGTACAAGTGATATTCTTTGCATTCTGAGCATTGGATTGGTGGTCTTCCCCTTTTTCCCAAGGAATCTTTCTTCTTGCATTCCCCTTTAGTATATTGATCTTGATGATTTCTATTAGGCTCATTCCTATTGAATGGAGGTTTGAATCCTTTCCTCCTCTGATCGTACTTCGCATTCTTCTTGTCCTTCCAAGATTTCTGTAGGATTTTCTTCCCTGGCCTTGATCGTACAAGTATTTAGCGTTCCTGATGGCCTCAGTCAAGGTCTTGGGTTCATCATACTTGATATTTTCCTTATAAAAGGTTGGAAATCCACTTAGAAATCTATGTATTTTCACTTTATCATCACCAATGAACTTGGCGTACTTTAACAATCCCAAGAACTTCTTCTCGTATTCTGCCACAGTCATTATTCCCAACCCGAGTTCAAAGAAATCCTACATTTTCTTGTCATAGAAATGCTCTAAGAGGTACTCCTTATGTAAGTACTTCTTGAACTTCTTCCAAGTGATCCTACTTTCATTAACATGCTCCACTTACTTCAATTGGTCCCACCATATTGCATCTTTTTCGTGGAAGTGGTAGGTGGCAATCCTGGCTTCCAGGTTGGATGAATAGTTATGAAACTGAAAATATATCATGAGCCCAAGAAACCATGCTTCAACATCATCTTCCCTTCCTCTTTCACCCTCAAAGGAAGGTGGCTTGAGCTTCCTCATCTCCCCTTGCAAACAATCTACCTCTTGTTTCCTTCTCTGGTGCATGATAGGAGACACTTCTGGACTTCTTACGGAATCATTTGATGCATAAAAATGTCTTCCTAAGTAAGGAGGTGAGTGGTGTCCATGAGCTCTGCTAGCACTTCTGGAATAACCAGCTCTTCCACAAGCATCTCCTCTTTCATGAAACATGCCTTCTTCCTCTTGTCTTGAGTTTGACCCCTTCTTCATTTACCTCTGCAATTGATTTAATCTCTACAACACTCGAGCATTTATCTGACTTTTCTCTCTCATCAGTCTCTCATTGTCTGATTTGTAGCTCTGCACTTCCATCTTCAGGCTTCTTACCGTTTCTATTAACGTTTCCTTCTCTTATTTTCCCTTGCGTCCATTGGACTTTGTCTCTACATTACCAAATCTGGTATTTTGGCCGTCAGCCTCCTTTTCATGACTAGAGGCTCCCTTGCCTTGTTCCATTTCCTTAATATGCATCCTAAGCTGATGTGCTTAAGCCTCTTAATTCTGTAAAATGTGCAAGAGGCCATTTTGTTAGAAGTATGTGTATGATAGACAAAAAAATTGCCAAACCATGCTACAGGTCTCTTTCTTGTTTTTTTTTCATGGAGATTATATCCCCATTCTCCTAAAATAATAGTGGCATGTTATCCTTGGATGAAACAGAGTTTCATCCTACGCAGGCGCTTCCTTCAAACCACCTCCCCAAGAGATCATGACTAGAAACCATGACTAAATTCTTCCTTGGCACTTCTCTGTCTCGAGGGACAACCAATTCGGCCCTGCTCCTTCCTTCCTCAGCTCTCAATCTACATATGAATAAGGCCATGACCCTACGCTTAGATGAAAAATTGCTTGTCCAGAGCTTCAGGACTTCAGGACTTCCATCCAAAACTAGATCAATGCTCCTCATCCTCTTTCATGATCAATGAATAAGATCCACTTCAGGACCCCGTGCTTCGGGAGTCTCAACTTTTCTCGCTTGCCTCCTCCTGGAATGCCTTTACCTAGAGTTCCTGATCTATCGATGGGTGTCCTCCCATAGATCAATGACTTTGAATCACTTCGGAGATTTAGGATTCATAAGTTTCCAACTTCCCTCCTGCACTTTCTCCCGGAGTGATTTTACATGCAGTCGACGATCCTTCGACATGTGTCCTATGGAATCGATAGTCGATATGTACTTTGGCCTTTGGGCCTTTGGGATTTTTTGACCCAACACAACTTGTCACATCTTTCCCTTTTGGAGTGCCCAGTCTTCTGAACTTCACATTGTCACCACGTGGCGAAATGATGGAAGAGGACACATGGCCCAATCAAGAGCGTGACACGTGTCACGTTATAATCAAATTTTCAATGTTCCAAATGCCCAAATATTACTAACATGTGGCACACATTGCATATGTCCACGTTGTCCCAGGTGATGTCATTGTGCCCCATTACTTTGGCTCTTCGAGCTTCGGTGCTTCGGGAGTTTTCAAACTGGCACAATTCCAATTCTCCTGAACTCCGAATTCCCAAACTGGCCAGTCTGTTGCCACGTGTCCTCCTGGATCGGATGACCAAGATTCACTTTCGGTCTTCACCAAGGGTCCACGGGTCTGCTCCATGTGTCCTCCTCAATCTAACGACTATGATTTCTTTGGGTCTCCGTACTTTGGAGATCTCAAACTTCAACCTTTTTCCTTGAAAATATTTTTATCCGAAGCTCGCGATCTTCTGATGCGTGTCCCCTATGGATCGATGACTACAATTCCTTCGGGACTCTGGACTCTAGAAATCTCAAATTTCAAACTTATCTGGCCCCTCTGGCTTTTATTCGAATCCATGGATCTGGTGAGGTGTGGCTCTCAGCAGATCAATGGTTGAGATCCTCTCAGATGATTGGATGGTCGAGATTTACTCTGACTCTCTGGGCTTTGAGAGTCTCAAATATCAACTGAAACCTCTCGATTAAATTCCTTTGGAGTTACTAATATGTTGACACATAACCTCTTAGCGATCGAGGGTCAATATCTACTTCGAATGATATGATAGTCGATGTTTACTTCAGGTCTCCATCTCTCTCGACTTCAGGAGTCTCAAATCTCAACTTCTCCTCACTCGTTCTTTCCCGGAGTGCTTTCACCTGGAGCACACGATCGATTGATGCGTGTCCTCCTAAGGATCGACAGACCCCAGCTTCTTCGTCTATTCATAATTTCTATGTTCGAGCCCTAACCTGTCACATCATTGCATGCCTTTCATTTTGTGTTGGCATGCATCGACGATTTGGAGTAACCCACTTTCCCCCCTGCAATTCTCCTGATGCTGACACGTAACCCCTCAGGGAAAGCATGGTTTGGATTGCGGGACCACCTTGGGAAATTATATCCCGTGCAACTCGATTCCCCACAATGTATGTTGGCCGTTGATCTCTCTCTCCAATGGGATCCAATGGTTGTGGCCTTAACCTTGCTTCATTTTCATCAGACGACCCCTATTTACCTGTCCTCCGATCCAACGATCCTAGATCTCACCGATCCTATGATGGAGATCGCTTTTGAATTAAATAGTAATGGTCAGAGTTTGATCTCGACCATGATATTCTGACCAACAGACCCAACCCATACCAGCCCGGTGTTTCAACCAGATTCTCTTATACCCAACTATAACATACCCATCCAGACACAGGTCGGGGTATGCTACCTACAATCCCACCCTCAAACTTCTTTCTCACACTGATACCTTATTTATTTATTAAGGATGCATAAGATAACATATTTAATGACATGCACGACAATATCCAACAAGCATGCATAATCTAAAGATTATGTTAAACAATAATTAAATATACACTGCGGAAATACATTCATATACATGTAAATGATAATTAAATTACATAGAGAAATACATTCATACACAGATTGTAATATCACGACATAGAGCACGTATCTTTAAGAAATATGACACCGACTGGCTGCAGACCAAGGAGGTTCCACCCAACTATAGACACCACTGCTCCAAATCTCAATAGCAGTGTCACCCCCGAGCCAGGGCTATGAATCCACAAGGATGGTTCCCGAGTGTAATTGGGTTCCCAAACCAATCATCTCTCAATCTCTCACAGGTTTCCCGACACCCACAACAATCCAAGTACCTAGCTCTCTTCTACCCAGCCTGTACTGTCCCAAGAGAATGGACCTCCACCCTTCTTTTCCACACAATCCCTCAGACAATCTTCCTTTTTCTAGGGCCTCCATCACAACTGGTCCATAATATCAATGCTGGAACTCTCAAGACTTGCAATTGTGAGAAAAATAGGGCACATGCCAATGCATTTCATACATCCATGCCCCAGGTCACGACTGGATCACACCAATGACCATTAGAACCAACTATCCTATGGATAATTCTTCAACAAATCTATTTCCTTTTGCTTTTCCAAGCCAAGATGCATGTGAGGATGGGTCGATGAATGGGTTAGGGGGTGCATGGGAGTGCATGCATGGGAGTGTGTGAGGGAAAAATTAGTGAGTGAATGGGAAAACAATGAACAAGTCATCATTCGAACCCCCCCCCCCCCTTCAGACCAGAGGCAGGTTTAAGTAACCTCATGGGGAAACAAGAACCTCATGGCCTTCCCCAAGAAGCTCACGTGACCGATCCCCTTCTTGAGACAAAAAGGGTAATAAAAAAAATAGGAATAAACACTTAGTCCCTTAATCTCCCTCTATTGCGAAATCATAGCCGCCTATAACTCTAATCCTTGTCCGTCTAGCAACCAACGATGTGTTTATTATTATTATTGATCAAAACATTACATTTCTTAGGCATACTGACCCTTCAATAATTGTTTGGGCACTCAAGCCTCTCAACATTGTAACAATACATTATTTAAAATGGGGGTTCAAAAACCTGGGGTGTTACAACATATGTCTAAGGGTTTGTGGTACATGTTTGAGAGCTTGTATTTATGAAGTGGTTGATGTATTGAGAGGTTGATTATCAGAAAGGTTTTGATGACTAGATCATGTGAGGGTTATTATACTTGTTCATAATTACACACACCTATATGGAACATGACTAGAGAGAGATATATATGATTTGGTTAAAGGTTATGAGTATGCATGCACAGGGTACAATTATAGTCTAGATACAGTGACAGGTTACAGATCTATGTGAAAGAAGTTACAAAGGGTCAGAAATTTTCAAGAGAAAGAAAACCCTAGTTTTCAAAAGGCATACGCATGTTGCATAATAGTTTGGTCGCATACATACATGGGCTTCATAAAAGATAGGGTGCATACATACACATGTTGCAGAACTACAGGTCACGCACATAATGTATTTTGTTGATACATGTTCAGTTCTAGTGCAGATTGATTACAAGGAAGTTGTACAGGTTGGTTGTAAGTCAGTGGTACAGATTTATATAGTTGTACAATGGTATATCTCAAAGTGATAGTGTGATAGTGGTTCCATCATTCTAATTCTACTTCAGGGCGGTTGGACAGGGCAAGGACATGTGGTTGTAGCCACCCTTCAGTTGTATCCAGAGAACTTAGGGGGTTGTAGCCTCCTTCTAGTTGTAGCCAAAGAATTGGGGAGTTGGAGCTTCCCTCAGGTTGTAGCCTAAGAAACTACGGGGTTTGAGCCTCCTTCCAGTTGTAGCTGAAAAACAAACAAATTTGATGCTTCCAATGAATGTAATTCTTCAAGACATATAAGAAAAGGCATTCTATTCTTTTCTCCCGCTTTGGGTTTCCATGTAAAACACTGGTGTACTGTGTGTGTGTATGATTGTTCATTTGTTCATTGCTTATTTATGCTTCATTATTGGATGGTAATGCTACATTGATATAACACTTGGATTATATGGTTAAAAAGGATTGTATTTCTCTATTACTGATTCACCCCCCACCCCGCCCTTCAGTAATCCAACAATTGGTATCATAGCAGGTTCCTTCAGAAATCAGTTTAACCACTGAAAGGTAGACCATGGAGAGCAACAACTTGTATAAAAATGGAATACCACAGTTTGATGGACAAAAATATGTCTTTTGGAGCATAAGGATGAAAACATATATACAGGCACATGGATTTGAAAGTTGGCAATCAATTGTAGATGGATAAACAACATGAGCAGTTCCACCAACAAATGACAAAGTAGTGAAACTCGGTCAAAATAATTCCAAAGCCACAAAATCACTTATGAATGGTCTTAGTGAAACGATATTCACCAAAGTTGCACATTGTAAATCCGGTAAAGAGATTTGGGACAAACTTCGAAATATCTATGAAGGATATTCAAAAGTCAAAGAAGCAAAGCTTCAAACTTACAGAGGTCAGCTCGAACAACTAAAGATGAAGGAAGATGAGAATATTGCATCCTACTTCTTACGATTCGATGAAATAGTAAATGCAATCATGGGATTTGGAGAAGAAATCAAAGAATCTGTAATTTTTCAAAAGGTACTAATATCTCTTCCTATGATATTTGACCCTAATATATTAGCACTAGAAGAAATATCAGATCTAAACTCAATAAGCATGGATGAACTGAATGGAATCTTTACAGCATATGAAATGAGAACTGAAGAGGAAAATCCAGATGTAAAAGAAGCAACCTTCAATGCATCCAAAATATCAAAGCAAAATGAAAAGAAACAAGAAAAAGAACATAGCAACAACAATGACGTCTTAGAAGATGATGAAGAAGTGGCCAACTTCGTCAAAAGAATGAACAAAGGAACCAACAGTAAGTACAGAGGTAAGATTCCTTTAATGTTTTTTTAATTTTGATGGTATTGGTCATTTTGCTAACAAATTTCCTCATAAGAAAAATATAAATGATGAAGGTTACTCAAAAGGAAAACAAACATATAAAGGAAAAAGAACCACAAATAAAGTTTTCAAGAAAAGATTATGCACCAAAGAAGACATATCATCATCAGATAAAGATGAAGTCAGTGACAATGAGACAAGAAGAGTTCTATTCATGGAAGTAGAAGAATCTGATAAAGAAGACTTCAAAGAAGAATATGAAGAAGTCGAAAAAGAAATTGAAGAGACAGAAGTTGACTACCGAGAGGAATTGTTGAGTGCCATAGAAGTTATCAGAAGAAAAACAAGAAGCTACAAGCAGAACTAGACAAAAAAGAAGACACTCAAGAATTATGACAAATGATCACAAATTTGAAGGTTCAAATTGAATAAGATAAAATAATTGAAGAAACACTCAAATAACAACTAGAAGGAAGAGATAGGATCATTGAAAAATTGGAAGCATAAATTGTCACATTAAGAAAGGATCTTCAAAACAAAAATGTGCAGAACAGCTCAAAATTTTTGAATTACATTATCAGTAGTCAAAGGCCTAATCATGACAAGTCTAGACTTGGATACAATCAGACAAAAAAGGGATCAAACTCCAAAACAATAGAACAATAAAAAATCCAAAAATATATGTAGAAACAATCAAAGGGGATAGGAAGGTCTACAGAGAAAATTACAGGGACACTCCTCCACCGAGAAGATTCAGATTTTAGAATCAATGGTCAACAGAAAAATATAGGCCTCAGGAAGAAGAAGGATTCATAAGAGAGCCTCCTTTCAGAAGATATTCAACTCCCAAGTATCAAACTATATTTTTTGGTTTATGTTATGCATGTAATAATTTTGGACATAAATTTGTGAATTGCAGAGCTAACAACATGAACATAAACAACTTTGAAAGTCATACACAAAAAGGTTATCCAAGAAGGGACAATGAAACATAGAGAAGAAGTTACAATAAGTTTGAATCATTGAGCACTAAAGTGGAATGCCACAAGTGTAACAAATTTGGACACATGGCCAAATATTGCATAATGACAATTCCTCCTAGATAAACACAACAAAACAACAACAATCACAGTTAGAAACCTCATAAAAGGACTTGGATAAGAAAGCAGAATCAATACAACAATGAAGAATGCACACTCTCTCTACAAGATAAGAAGAAGAAACATGGTTGGTATGTTGACAATGGATGCTCAAAACACATGACAGGTGATAGAGACAAGTTTCCTACATTAAGAAAGGAAAGAGATGGATCATTCTCCTTCGGAAATGATGATTCAGCTAAACTTATTGAAAAAGGCACAGTCGGAATTGAGAACAAGAGTAAAAAGGAAGAAAATGTTCTACTAGCAGAAGATATGAAACATAATCTTCTAAGTGTGAGTCAAATTTGTGACCAAGTTCATAAAGTTACTTTTGATTCACAAAAGTGTGAAATAAGAAAAGAAGGTTCAGGAAAATTGATTGCTACAACTGCGAGAACTTCAAGCAACATATATGTGTTAAGTGAAACTGAAATGAAAAGTGTTGTCTAGGAAAGGAAGATGAAAGTTGGCTATGGCACAGAAGAATGGGTCACACATATTTTGATAACCTTGTCAAAATCAACAAAAGAGNACACTCAAGAATTATGACAAATGATCACAAATTTGAAGGTTCAAATTGAATAAGATAAAATAATTGAAGAAACACTCAAATAACAACTAGAAGGAAGAGATAGGATCATTGAAAATTTGGAAGCATAAATTGTCACATTAAGAAAGGATCTTCAAAACAAAAATATGCAGAACAGCTCAAAAGTTTTGAATTACATTATCAGTAGTCAAAGGCCTAATCATGACAAGTCTAGACTTGGATACAATCAGACAAAAAAGGGATCAAACTCCAAAACAATAGAACAATAAAAAAATCCAAAAATATATGTAGAAACAATCAAAGGGGATAGGAAGGTCTACAGAGAAAATTACAGGGACACTCCTCCACTGAGAAGATTCAGATTTTAGAATCAATGGTCAACAGAAAAATATAGGCCTCAGGAAGAAGAAGGATTCATAAGAGAGCCTCCTTTCAGAAGATATTCAACTCCAAAGTATCAAACTATATTTTTTGGTTTATGTTATGCATGTAATAATTTTGGACATAAATTTGTGAATTGCAGAGCTAACAACATGAACATAAACAACTTTGAAAGTCATACACAAAAAGGTTATCCAAGAAGGGACAATGAAACATAGAGAAGAAGTTACAATAAGTTTGAATCATTGAGCACTAAAGTGGAATGCCACAAGTGTAACAAATTTGGACACATGGCCAAATATTGCATAATGACAATTCCTCCTAGATAAACACAACAAAACAACAACAATCACAGTTAGAAACCTCATAAAAGGACTTGGATAAGAAAGCAGAATCAATACAACAATGAAGAATGCACACTCTCTCTACAAGATAAGAAGAAGAAACATGGTTGGTATGTTGACAATGGATGCTCAAAACACATGACAGGTGATAGAGACAAGTTTCCTACATTAAGAAAGGAAAGAGATGGATCATTCTCCTTCGGAAATGATGATTCAGCTAAACTTATTGAAAAAGGCACAGTCGGAATTGAGAACAAGAGTAAAAAGGAAGAAAATGTTCTACTAGCAGAAGATATGAAACATAATCTTCTAAGTGTGAGTCAAATTTGTGACCAAGTTCATAAAGTTACTTTTGATTCACAAAAGTGTGAAATAAGAAAAGAAGGTTCAGGAAAATTGATTGCTACAACTGCGAGAACTTCAAGCAACATATATGTGTTAAGTGAAACTGAAATGAAAAGTGTTGTCTAGGAAAGGAAGATGAAAGTTGGCTATGGCACAGAAGAATGGGTCACACATATTTTGATAACCTTGTCAAAATCAACAAAAGAGNGTACCTATTGTATTTTTTTGATACATGTTTAGTTCTGGTACAAGTTGATTATAGGGAAGTTGTACAGGTTGGATGCAGGTCAGTGGTACAGATTGATATAGTTGTACAATGGTATATCTCACAGTGATAGTGTGACAGTGGTTCCATCATTCTACTTCTACTTCAGGGCGGTTGGACGGGGCAAGGACAGGTGGTTGTAGCCACCCTTCGGTTGTAGCGGGGGAACTTAGGGGGTTGTATCCTCCTTCTGGTTGTAGCTACAGAATTGGGGAGTTGGAGCTTCCCTTGAGTTATAGCCTGAGAAACTAGGGGGTTGGAGCCTCCTTCTAGTTGCAACTGGAAAACAAAGGAAGTTGGTGCTTCCAATGAATGTGATTCTTCACGACATATAAGAAAAGAAATTCTATGGTTTTCTCCCTCTTTGGGTTATCACATAAAACAATGGTGTATTATGTATGTGTATGATTGTTCATTTGTTCATTGCTTATTTACTCTGCAGTTATTGGATGATAATGCTACATTGATATAACAATTGGATTATATGGTTAAAAAGGATTTTTTTCTCTATTACTAATTCACGCCCTCTCTCAATAATCCAACAACAATAACATTATAACCATTTGAGCCACATTATTTAATGTTCCCATGCTACTTTTACATCCTTTAAAAAAAAAACAAGATTGAAACATACATAGTGATCCCAGCCATCCAATTATTTATTTCTTAAACTCGAATGAGAATAGGACAATATTCATTCCTTGAAATCAAATAAGAATAGACCTAGTATTAACCACCAATAGTCTACTTTTCATCACTATTTGACATAATACACTGCATTGAAACTCATAATTGGGCCCCGATTTAATCACACACAGGTCTTCAACAATATAATTGGCACAAATCTTGATTCAACAATAGCATTTAACCAATAACATGCAACTCTGAGCCCGATTTTTTTTAAAATCAAACATGTACATACATCCTTTAGAAGAATTACCCAACAATTGACTTAGCCCAAAGGGCTCGAGGAGAAATATAAACAAGTCGAGCTCAGAAGAACCAAGTCATGCTCAACAAACCAGGCACATATAGGTGTCTCTTTTACTCTTGACAGGATTAAAACGAGACTAAGATCATCTTAGGGATTAACCCAACAATGGAGGTAAGAGTAAATATCTTGACCAAATGCCAAGTCCTTGGGGATGCAGATAACCCATCGTCCCTTTTAAAAAAAATTATCACAGAGAGGTAACAAGAGATGGATCAATCAAGGAAGAGTCTTTGAAAAAACAGAGAGCCTATGCCTTTTAAAATCACCACAGATGCATAATATTTAACCCAAAATATTGGCAGTAAGGGCTACCCAAAAAAAATAATAGTCAACCACTTGAATAGAGACGAGAGGAAGCGAATGTTTAGAATACTATGGGGAGAAAGCCCAAACACAACCCGTGTCCAACCAAAACTAAACAAATTCCATTTGAAATTATGGGTAATGCCCAAGACTCGACTGTGCAATTCTTTCCAACCACAGTGATAGGGAAGGCAATGCCATGACAAAAGATAGATTGGGTTTGGCTAGAAAAATCAAGAACTTCAACTCGTAATAGTTGCATTGAAACCCGAAGGTGCGAAACACAACAATGACCGAGATGAAAAGGAGTAACAACACTTAATACCAAGACTGGTTGTAAAACCCATGCACCAAAACTCAGAGCTTGCTACACCATTATCATAATTTTCCACAGAGAACCAGAGTAAAACCCCAAGCTGACCAACATGTTTTAAACCAATAACCAATGCACAGGATTCACACAGTAATAAAATCCATTCATTTTTCTTTAAAACGCCAACAATCCAAAGTATTCATAGAAGAAACCATAAGCACAACACTGATACACAGTCAAAACTTAAGAAAAACACATACCTCATGCATTTCTGAGCCAAAAAAAATCGATTCATAACATAGAGGGACCATCATGGATGGAAAATAAAGGAGCCATACTTGGAAAAACTCATTGGAGGGAATAGTTGGACTATATTTTCCTTTCACAACCAAAAATCACAGAGCTTCCACAACCACCTGAGTTGAAAAAACAAATGCATCTATGACTAGGGTGACGGGCTTGAGGGTTATTTGAGTGACATGTAGTAAATGCACGTCGCTTCCTTCCCCAGACATATTCAATTCAATGTACAATCCATCCCATATACCATAGCATCAACGATTAATTCAAACAAATATCCACTGTTATATCCATTGCATAGTGAGCCACCTGAAATCATATCAAAACTTTAACAAAAACCATATGTTATAACATTATCGTATATGCTTCAAACATAATCCTTTAATCAAGAGCATAAGTCTAGAATCTAGGTCTATCACCCTTCCTTTGTCAATGCTACAAATAACCTTAAGGATTGTCCATATTTTATTTTATTTTGTTTAAGCTCCCATGTCATCTTTTGCATGAGATCATGTATAAAATAATCAACACTGTTTAATGCATAAACATAACACCTGTAACAAAATAATCCTTATATCCATAACACTGCAATGTATTGTGAGTGGCCATCAACACCATCTAGCAATAACATATTCAACCAACCATGTTGTCGTAACGAATAAAACCATGACTTGAATCATCAACTATATAAAACTGTGTAGGCATCATTATAACAACAACAAACATATAATCATAACGCATCCATCATAGCGCCACTAGTCTACAAGGGGGTCCCACCTACTCAGTTATTATTTAATTTTATAAATAGATAATAGAGCTTGGCAACCATTTGTGAGAAGTATTCATCGTCGTGATTTTAAGAATCAACAAGTATCTGACCCATATCAACTATGGTGCCAAACAGGCTATGAGATAATTTCAAGTCAAATATTAGTTAATGTGACCAATGAAGTGTTATGATGGCTGGTCCTAATTGGTACTGTCATGTCCCAGAGTTACCACTTTGTATAATAAAGGGACACTAGTCCATGGAATTATAAGTAGACTATTGAGTGGCTAAGTATGTATAATTTGAGTGCCCCCGAGGTTTTTCAAGACATTGAATCCATTTATGCATTCAAAAATGCAAGTTAAACAACATAAAATTGTATTTTTTTACAGATTCAGATCACTGGATTCAGGTGAAAATGTCAATTAAATGTAGAACATTTAGACTACAGAAACTTGGTAAGAATTTAGGTGGTCGGATCAAATGTCGCAGTATTGCACCCATGTGTGGATGGTTCCACCATTCAAGAAGAATCATGCTGCATCAATGTCAACAGTCTGGGAGGTCCAAAGATAGAGAAATGGGGAGTCTCCAACAGTAGTGGGAGGACCAAAGGAAAAGGAGCACATCTTGAGGGGAGGAATCGATGATGCCAACACTTCCAAGGGAATGACACGGTACAAGGATACAAGAGACAAATCAGTTATCCAGAAGGAATATATCCAAATTGGTCGGTCCAAATGGGCATTGAAGGTGTTTGACCCAAGTATAGGATACCACGGTAGTTTCTTAGCAACAAGGCCATAACTAATGGTAAATGTATACCTATTTGTATCAATATTTTCCATCCCCACCATAGTCCTCTACCTAAAGCTCATCCCCAATACATCATCATCCATTAACCATTGTTCCCCTGCTCTCTTCCTACCTAGTGGTACACACTCCATATTAATACCGCATTTTGTATCTTCCATTAGATCCTTTGGTGCACTACCAAGTTTGGAACCCATTCACCCTATGATATTCTTCAATACCACCCCACAGTGTGAAGCTAGCAGATAAAACACTCTTTTGAGTATCAATTGTGGAAGATGAATGGATACAACAAGGCAGAGTGTGCTTCAAGTAATAATCATCACCTCAGATATATAAGAATCGACTCAAGGAGATGTGAATACATGTAAAGTTAGTTATGATCGACTTATGTAAGTGACCTATTGGTCAAGGTGGTCCCCATGGGGAACACAATATATAAGGTTTTAAGTAGAGAGATAACAAAGGAGAGACTTGTTGGAGATTCCTTAGGAGGAATCTTCGGAGAGAAGAAAGTTGTAGAATCCATATTACAGTTTTCCCAATTTTGTAATGGAGATTGTAACTCTGATGTCTATCATGTAAATATCCTTCTATATTTATGAGGAATTAATAAAAGATCAGTAATTTTTTTGACTCACACTTGTCTTATATGTGATGTTTGTTGTGATATTTATTGTTTATCTGGAATCTTTAAGTGATATTTAATGCATCTTTATAATAATGTCTAGATCTACCTACAAGAAATTATATTTCAAGTACTTTTTTCTAAGAAAAAAATCATTGTATTGATATTTCTAGTGGACATGAAATACACATTGACAAGATCCCTTCTACTTTTAATGTTATCATCTATTTCCTTTATAGACTGACTCTATTAGATAAGAATATAGCCTATCCTTATGACATTGAATCTTACAATCATCCCTACACATTCCACTCTTTAAAAATATAGTTCCATATCAAGAAAGTTACAGAAAGTTCAGAAAGTTCAATTCAAGAATATGAGGGGTTTCTTTAATGCACCTAGATTTGGTATTTCATGTAAATTTGAAGGGAAAAATGCCTTAGAGTACAAAGCATGCCCTGGTCTCAATTTTGACCCAAATGGAGTGGTTCAACTTGTAGAAGATGTAGTTTGTGATCTTACACTTGTCTATAAAGTTATATTGCAAATTTCATACATAAACCTACCTGTCCCATTTTCTGACAATTAATTGATGCAAGTTTGTTGCAAAAACATCTCAAGTACAAAGAATCGCACAACCTATTTTTTGTCATGGCACAGACAACACACTTGCAATGAACTGTTATTTTGTCATACGTTTGACAGAGCATTATGTCATTACACGCATGAATAAAAATTTTGTTGTATAATCGACAACATTGTGTTGCAAATCCAATTCATTTCCATTGCATGTTCATCGTAAGAGAGACCAACCTACGATGAACATGGACCACAATAGACCAATGTACACAACCATTGTTGTTGTAGATTCGTCACCAATTCGTTGAAAGTATAAAAAAGCATCGAGGTAGATTTTTTGTAGGATCATTGTACCCTTAACAAAGAACTTATGAAATTTCACCAAAGTTTGTCGGAAGAGCAACAAAATACCGATGTAAGTGTTGTAATTTTGATGAACTTATAGTCAAACTATCGATGGCGGCGTATTCATACGATCGACTACCTATAACATGTTTCTCGGACTTCCGATGGTTGTTTCATTAATTAAAAAGGAGACAAATTTCCATTGTCATCGTAGGTTCATCGCCAGTGCATCGGAATAAAGGAAAATAACTGATGTAGATTTTTCGTAGGTCATCACACTGTTAACGAAGGATAGACAAAATTTCAGCTACGTTCGTCGGAAGAGTGAAAAAATACCAACGTGATTTTTGTAATTCCAACAAACATGTAGTCGGACTATCGATGACGACGTAGTTGTAGGATCGAAAAACTCCTAGGATTTTTTCGAAGGTC
>JZKD02S1718904.1:95455-122361 GCA_000966675.3 Picea glauca
CTTAGCATTGAAGATGAATTCTAGCTTGTCATCCTTATTAGCTAGTACAACTGGCTTTACATAACCTATCTCTACCACATCCCAGACATCTGCACCTAAAGCCATTATGTAGGTTCTCATCCTAACATTCCAGAAGGAAAAGTTTGTTCCATTGAACAAGGGGGCCTTATTGGTTGAAGTTCCTTCATGGCTTGACATGTTTAAGCTTCCTGATCTACCTTTAAATAAAAGGAATCTTCTCTGATACCAATTGTTGGAAAACTGGGGGGGGAGGGGGTTGAATTAGTTGTCACTGTGCTTAAACAATTATACCCATTTAAACTCTTTACAGAACACTTAATGACAATCACAATAATGCAACAATAGAATATTCAAAATCAATAAAACATATGAAATATACAGAGATAGATATATCCTAAGGAAACCCATAAAGGGAGAAGACCTCTTCTTCTTGATATGATAATTATTTCCTGTACATTATCATTCTTATGATCACCAACTCATAATGAGGCTACCACCTCTATTTTGGAAGCTGCTACTTGCTGAGAGCACCTACTCTCTGGATTCTCTAGCACCCACTAGAAGGAAGCACCAACTTCCTAAGTCTTCCAACACCAACTGGATGGAAGCACCAACTTCCAATCACACAGGCACCAACCTATATAACAGAGAACAATAGTTCTCCCTTGCACTACCTTGCCACCCTGTTTTTTTTGGCTGCAACTAGATGGAAGCTACAACTCCCTATGTTCAAGCACCCACTTGAAACTCTGAGGACACCAATCCTCCCTAGCACCTCCCAACCAACCTGCAATATAAAAACTTCGTTGCTAAAAATTATTATAGTGATACAATGTTTATCTATAGCTTACCAGTCTCATCACTGTATTGTTGCACTGATATGCTCTGCCTGCATCAATGTCTTCCTGGTCACATTGTTCTTTGAGCTTTATGTTATTCTTCTCTGTCTCAGGCACACGCACCTCAGCCTCCTCTTTCTTTATCAGATATGCCTTTCTATTATATGCGCTACAACTTTTCTCTCTCCTTCAACTGTTGCACACAGTCTGTTTTTACCTACATGAATCAATCTCAACAGTAACAACCTTCTCTTCTCTATTTTGCATGTATTTATAATCCCAATTCCTATGCCAGATCATATAGCTAACTCTTCATTCCCTCTGGGTATTACACTGAATTTGTTCTTCATTCATGGTCGTTATGCCGAGACTCTTTGGCATCTCTAGTAGCTACAGTCTTTGATGCTTTTCCATGTGTCAATCATCTCTATGATGAGTCTTCATACCACTAACAGATAACTCTAGACTCTTTAGCTTCTCTGGTAGTTCTGTTGCTTGTGAGATCATCATCAGTGCCCATTATGTTGATATTCCTTAGCCTCTCTGGAAATCAACACTCTTCGTCTTCATTTTCGATCACCTTGAAGCCTCTTCTAATTCTCTGTGTAGAAATAATCAGTGGTTTCTAGCAGTTCCCTAGATATCCTTCGCCCACTCATGCTCTTGATGCCTTTTTTTTCCCTTTCTGCAAAAAAACTAGACAGTGGGTGCTAGCTCTTCTTGCTAAGCCCCTTTCTTTCACGCATCCACCGGCGGTGACCAAGCACCTAACCAATAGTCATTTCATGATTTTGAATTTTGGGTGATCAATTGTGAGTCACCTTGGTTTTCTCGATTCAAAAAACTCTAAAATGGAGCCTAGCACTGGTAGCTCCTTCCCTTCTCTTCCACTGATGTGACCACTGGCTGTGACCATAGGCCTAATCAAAAGGTGCTTTGAAATTTTGCATTTCACGCATTTTGTTGTGAGTCACTCTGACTCTTCCAACTCCCGATCATGAAATGAAGCCTAGAAACTTGCAAGATCCTGACTTCATGTGACCACCAGCTACGCCAATAGGCACTTTGCGATTTCACACTTTGGGACATTGCGAACTTCATGAATTCGCTCACCTATCTTCTCCAAATTCCCGATCCCTGAATCAACGAATTGCTCAAGACTAGATCGATGGTCCTCGATTCCCTTGCAATCAATGACTCATATAAACTTTGTGACTTCGCATTTCGTGACTTTGGAAAATAGCGTCCTTTGTGCTCCAAATTCTCAAACTCATGATTACGTTAGATCGATGGACCACAATCCTCCTTCGATTGACGACTACGATCAAGTCGTGATTTTGCGTTTCACGACTTTGGAGGTTAGTTCACCTCTATTCTCCCAATTCGTGAATTCCCGATATCCACGGGTGCCAAATCAATGGCTCACGCTCCTCAGTGATCCAATGGTCTAGATCTCACTTTCGCGAATTCTTCAAAACTGCTCATCTACTGTCACGTGTCTTCTAGTTCGAATGGTAAAAAATTCATCTTCGAGACTCAAGACTTCGTTCTTTATTGTGACAGATCAACAGTTTAGAACCGTTTGTGATCTGATGGCCCAGATCATGTCGTGATTCCACATTTCGCGAGTTGGAAGGTTTAGAGCACCTCCTTCCTTTGACTTTCTAGTCAGCGAAATGTCGATCTCTCACCACATGTCCTATGGAACCAACGGTCCAGATATTATCGATATTTCATGTTTCCTGAGTTGGAAGGTTAGAGAACTTCCTTCCTTTGACTTTCCAATCAACAAAATTTTGATCTCTCGCCACGTGTCCTCCGGATCCAACGATCCACAACTATCATCAATGGATGGTGAGGATTCCTTCATAGCTTTGGAGTGTTGGATGACTCCTGGTCTTATCCTCCTTGCAGCTCCACCAGACCTAACGGCCCACGACGATCCTCGATCCATGATCGACGACCCACATCTCTCCGCCTCCTGAGCTTCACTCCTCCTGACTTGGAAGAATTTCCAAGTGCCAAAGGCCTCGACCTTTGATCCTTCTGCGAGTCCTCATGACTTTGGGTCTTGTCTACGTTTTCTTGTCTCTACATACTCGAGATTTGGTTTGTTGTTTCTCTCTCCAGTAAACCTTCCATCATCGCTCCTCCTCCTGAGCTTATCTTTCCTATGTGTTCTTACCATCAATGGCAAGCTCACTCCCAACTGTAAACGCGCCAACAAAAAAAACACCACGACCATTGCAACCTCAGTCCAAACACCTTCTATCCAACAGAAGTAGGTCGATAAGATTACAAAAAAGAACAGATATTCCTTCTACACATAGTCATCTCAGTTATCCCAACTGGTTAAAAATATCCAACCCTTCCAACATCAGGTTCTCAACAACCTTCCAAAAACCAAGCAATGCAACTTCTCTAGCAAAGCAAGAAACTCAGCAAGGTCCAGATTCAAAAAGCACTTCCCCCTCTCCCCCAGGAACTCAAAAAAATGAATAACATTGGTTTCTAAGAAGGGTGGATTGATCCAGGTGGATATTGGTCTCCAACTGCCTATTCTAATTGACTCAAAATAGTTTTTTGACAACTTACTATTTTTAGCAGTTTTTCGGTTCCTAAACTTTCGGGGACTAAATGAAGTTTTTTAGGGATTGAGCACATAAATGAAAATTTAAGGCTTTGATTGATCCCCCAAAATTAATATACTTGTCGATACCTTTCCAATGAGCTATCGTTCCCCCCAAACAGAGATTGTGTGCCAATGTTACGCCCCTGGGAATTTGATACACCAAACTACCTAAAACAGGGTCCAAAAAACCATTGGATTTTCATATTTAAGGGTTAGTGTTTTGGATTTTATTTATGTTAAAAGGCCTTTGGAGCCTCATTGTAAAAATATTCCTCTTGTGAATGCGAGTGTCCATCACATATCTTCTCAGAGATAAGCTACCACCATTCTAGTGAGTCTTTCACTCAGTATTTCTACAGTTTTGGACATTTCGTTCATTAAAAGAAATTGTGTATTACTGTATCTCTATGTTTATGGTTATATATATGATATATCTTTTCTATATTATTGGATAGATTATATATGTCTATACATTTTTTTATTATATCTCTGCCCAAATTTTGTACCGAAAATAATCTGGATCAGTGGTGTCAGAGCAGGTTGCTCTTGATTATTTATTTTTTAGTGCATGTCCCCGACAAGGTCCAAGTATATAAAGTTGGGTATCGATCTTGTATCTCTTGAGGGAAATCACTCTTTCACTAACAAGAAAGCCGCCATGGTGGAAGAAAATAAAAATGACGGAGCAAAAGATTCTTTTAATTTGTTTCTTGAACAAGCTCTCACGCAACAGAGTGACGAAACGATGGAGAATTTTTCCCACATCCTTATGTTCTTGCCGATAGAAACACACGTGTCTTCATCAAGTGGCCACTTTTGAGGAACCTCGCCTTTCAAGGTACAAGGTAATTTTGATATTCCCTTATTTGAAAGAGAGATAGATGCAGATGCCCTAGAAAAATGGTTAAATCTGCTAGAAGGTTATTTCTTTGTTCATAATTTATCCAATAGGTAAAATATAACCTTAGCACTCCTTAAGGATCTCACCCATGTCAAACATTGGTGGTAAACTTACTGGGATAAAATTTTCACAGAAGAGTATGGAATGTATGGGGCTGAGCCCACTTGGGATTTTTTTGTGGACGCAGTCAAGGAACAATATTACCCTGTTGGAAACTATGACGAGCAGTACATGAGATGGACCACACTGTGACAAGAGAGGAGAAAAGAAGTGCTAGAGTTCACCAATACCTTCTGTACATTGGGCACCAAGATGGGTATCAAACAATTCAAATGAAATTTGGTTCTGAAATACCGTGGCGCTCTACACATATACATCCAAAATGAAATGGATTTTCTAGACATCTCACCACTGGGTGTTGCTTATCGATATGTTGTTAAAATCGAGCAGAAATTTAAGAACCAAAACAAGAAGGAGTTCAGGTCTACAAATACGCAAAAACCAAAGTATGTTACAGACATACCTACCAACCAGCCTTCAGAAAACTAGTCCAAGCCACAAGAAAATAAGGGTAGTGGAAAGACAAAGAAGGACAATGGAAAATGGTGCAATTCCCACAAAATCCCCTAGCACAACACTGATGAATTTAGCTCAAAGAAGTCATTGTTGGTTGAGATCAAAGACAAAGAGACAAACCCTAATTCAGAATTTGATTCAAAAAATATTGGTAGAATATTGATCATCAAGGCATACCCCACTATTATTGTCATGATCGCAACAATTCAACTAGAAGAACCTCATCTTAGCAGAGTTCATCAAACAGTTGGGATTGCCGAAAAAACCACACCCACAACCATACAAAATTGGGTGGCTTCACTAGGGACATGATCTTCATGTCAGCCAGCAGTGCCAATTGTAAAATGACATCCAACCCCTCAAGGATGAGGTATTATGTGATGTTTCCTCGTTGGATGTATGTGATGTTCTTTTAGGCCAGCCATATATGTGAAAGAGCCATGTTATTTATGAGTCTTGACCCTGTAGTGTCATTTTTACTCTAGGGGGTCATATCTACAGGATAACAGAGGTAGTTCCAACTACTGTCCCACCTAAACAGTGCCGCAAGGTAGTATCTCATACTACAAAATTCATCTTTTTCACCGTCTATTTAAAAGTTGAATAGAAAAACACCGCAACCACTTAAGCGTGAGTCCAATCACATTCCTTATTCACAAAATCATCTCAGGTAGCATGATTGGTAAAAAATATCCAACCCTTTCAACATCAGGTTCTTGACAACCTTCCACAAACCAAGCAATGAAACTTCTCCAACAATTAAATTAGCTCACCAAGGTCCAGATTCAGCAAATGCTTCCCCTTCTGCCTCGAGAAATCAATGCAATGGATACAATTTCTTCCTAAGGAGGGAGAATTGATCCAGGTGGATACTGGTGGCCACCCACCTATTCCAATTGGCTCAAAACAATTTTATGACAACTTACTATTTTTAGCAATTTTTTGGTTCCTAAACTTTTGGGGCCATTTTGAGGGCCCAAATGAAGTTTTTTCAGGATCAAGAACCACAAATATTACCAAAGGATTTGATTGAGCCCCTAAAATTAAACTCCTCGTCGATACATTTCCAACGAGTTATCGTGCATCCCAAACAAAGATCGCATGCCAAAGTTACGCCCCTGGGAAGTTGATACACCGAACTACCCAAAATGGGGTCCAAAAAATTGTTGGCATTTCATCTTTCGAGGTTAGGGTTTTGGATTTTATTTATGTTAAAATTCCTTTGGAGCCTCATTGTAACAATCGACCTCTTGTGAATGTAAGTATCTATCACATCTCTTCTTAGATATAAGTTGCCACCATTTCAGCGAGTCTTTCATTATGTATTTCTACTGTTTTGTACATTTCGCTCATTAATAGAAATTGTGTATTACTATATATCTATGCTTATGGTTATATAATTGATATATCTATGCCATATTATTGGATATATGATATATCTCTATACATTTCTTTATTATATCTCCCCTCTCATTTTGTGCCGAAAATAATCTAGATTAGTGGTATCAGAGTTGACTGTTCTTGATTTTTTTTCCACTACATATCCCCGATGAGGTCTAAGTATAGAAATTTGGGTCTCAACCTTGACTCTCTTGAGGAAAATCTCTCTTTCATGCCCAAGAAACCCTCCATGGTGGAAGAAAATAAAAACAATGGAGCAGAAGATTATATTAATTTGTTGCTTAACCAAGCTCTCACACGACAGAGGGAAAAAATGATGTAGAATTTTTCCCCCATCTTTCAATGCCTGTCGATAGTAGAAAGAACGTCGTCATCAAGCATCCACTTTGGAGACACCTCTCCTTTCAAGGTACAAGTTGATTTTGATATTCCCATATTTGAAGGACAAATAGATGCAGATTCCCTAGAAAAATGGTTAAATATGCTAGGAGGTTATTTCTCTTTTCATAATTTATCCAACAGGGAAAATATCACTTTCACAGTCCTTAAGGCTCTCCCCCATGTCAAACATTGATGGGAAACTTAGTGGGAGCAAATTTTCACAGAGGAATATGAAATCTATGGGGTCGATCCCACTTGGGATTTTTTTGTGGATGCGATCAAGGAACAATATTACCCTGTTGGAAACTATGACGAACATTACATGACATGGACCACATTGTGGCAAGAGAGGGAACAAATAGTGTCAGAGTTCACCAATACCTTATGTACTTTGTGCAACAAGATGGGTATCAAACACTCTGAACGACATTTGGTTCTGAAATACCATGGGGCTATACATAGATACATCCACACCGAAATGGATTTTTTGGACATCTCATCATTGGGTGTTGCTTATCGATATGTTGTTAAAATTGAGAAGAAATTTAAGCACCATAACAAGAGGGATTTCATCCTTGCAAATACGCAACAACCAAAGTATGTTAAAGATGACCCTAAAAACTAGCCTTCAAAAAACTAGTCCAAGCCACAGGAAAAGAAGGATAGAAGAAATATTAAGAAGGGTATTGGAAAATGGTTTGATTTCCACAAAATATCCTTGCACAACACCGATGAATGTCTCTCAAAATAGTCATTGGTGGTCGATATCCAATACAAGGAGCCGAATCCTGATTCGGAATCTAATTCAGAAAATACTGGTAGAAGATAGATTATTGACGTAGACCCCACTGCTACTATCGCAACTGCAACAATTCAACTAGAAGAACCAGCAGATCCTGAAGAGGGGGAACACCTTTTCCATTCACAGATGTGGGTGAAGGGGACCCCGCTTCATTTTTTTTTTGATAGCGGAATCCAGAAGAACCTCATCTCATTAGAGGTCATCAAACAATTGGGATTGTTGACAACACCACATCTGCAACCATACAACATTGGGTGGCTTCACCAGGGACAAGATCTTTGTGTCATCCAACATTGTCGATTTTCATACAGAATCCATCCCTTCGAGGAAGAGGTATTATTTGATGTTTCCCCATTGGATGTCTGTGATGTTCTTTTGGGCTAGCCATATATGTGGAAGTTCCATGCTATTTATGAGTATCGACCTCGTAGTGTCATTGTTACTTTGGGGGGTCATCTCTATAGGATACCAAAGGTTGTTCCAACTATTTTCATACCTAAACAATGTCGCAAGGTAGTATCTCATACTACAAAATTCAACTTCTTCATAGTCTGTTCAAAAGATGAACAAAAGAACACCGCAACCACTACAACCTTAGTCCAAGCACATTTTATCCAACATAAGAAGATCAACAAGATTGCAAAAAATCACAAAGATTCCTTTTGCACAAAGTCATCTCAAGTAGCCCGACTGATTAAAAAATTCCAACCCTTCTAACATTAGGTTCTCGACAACCTTCCACAAACCAAGTAGTACAACTTCTCCAACAAGGAGAGAAACTCACCAAGGTCCAGATTCAACAAACACTTGCCCCTCTCCCCTCGGAAGTCAACGAAATGGAGACCATTTCTTTCTAAGGAGGGAGGATTGATCCATGTGGATATCAATGGCCACCCACCTATTCCAATTTTCTCAAAACAATTTTCTCACAACTTACTATTTTTAGCACTTTTTTGGTTCCTAAACTTCCAGGGCCATTTTTAGGGCCTAAATTAATTTTTTTGGGGGATCAATCACCTCAAAGATAACTAAAGGATCTTATTTATCCCTAAAAATTAATCTCCTCATCAATACCTTTCCAACAATCTATCGTGCACCCTAAATGGATATAGTATGCCAAAGTTACACCCCTGAGAAGTTGATACACCAAACTACTGAAAACGGGGTCCAAAACAATGTTGGATTTTCATCTTCTAGGGTTAGGGTTTTGGATTTTATTTATGTTAAAAGGTATTTGGAGCCTTATTTTAAAAATCATCCTATTTTGAATGCGATTAGCCATCACATCTCTTCTCAGAGATAAGATCCCACCATTCTAGAGAGCCTTTCACTATGTATTTCTACAGTTTTGTACATTTTGTTCATTAATAGAAATTGTGTATTACTGTATCTCTGTGTTTATGGTTATATATCTAATATATCTCTACATATTATTGGATATCTGTTATATCTTTGTACATTTCTTTATTATATATCTTCTCTCATTTCATGCCAAAAATAATATGGATCAGTGGTATCAGAGCAGGCTTCTCTTGATCGTTTTTTTCAGTGCATGTCCCCGATGAGGTCCAAGTATAGAAAGTTGGGTGTCGAGCTTGTATCTCTTGAGGAAAATCTCTCTCGCATGCCCAAGAAACCCTCCATGGCTGATGAAAATAAAAACGATAGAGCATAAGATTTTATTAATCTGTTGCTTGAGCAAGATCTCACGCGATAGAGGGACGAAATGATGGAGAATTTTCCCCACATTCTTCAATGCCTTCCGATAGTAGCAGGCGCATCTTCATAAAATGTCCTATTTGGAGGCACCTCACATTTCAAGCTATAAATTAATTCTGATATTCCTGTATTTGAAGGACAAATAGATGTGAATGCCCTATAAAAATGGTTAAATGTGCTAGAAGGTTATTTATTTGTTCCTAATTTCTCGAATAGGGAAAATATCACCTTCACACTCCTTAAGGTTCTCCCCCATGTCAAACATTGGTGGGAAGCTTACTCGGAGAAAAGTTCCATAGAAGAGTCTGGAATATATGGGTTGATCCCACTTAGGATTTTTTTGTAGATGTGGTCAAGGAACAATATTACCCTGTTGGAAACTATGATGACCAGTACATGAGATGGATCACACTACAGCAAGAGAGGGGACAAGAAGTGTTGGGTTTCATGAATAATTTTCGTACCTTACACACCGAGATGAGTATCAAAGACTCCGAACAACATTTGGTTCTGAAATATTGTGGGGCTCTACACAGATACATCCAAACTGAAATGGATTTTCTGGACATCTCATCATTAGGTGTTGCTTATCGATATGTTGTTAAAATCGAGAAGAAATTTAAGCACCAGAAAAAGAAGGAGTTCGGGTCTACAAATCCACAACAACCAAATTATGGTAAATACGTCTCTAACAACCAACCTTCATAAAACCAGTCCAAGCCACAGGAAAATAAGGGTAGCGGAAAGACGAAGAAGGACACTGGAAAATTGTGCGATTTGCACAAAATCCCCTGGCACAACACCGATGAATGTCACTCAAAACAGTCATTAGTGGACTAGATCAAAGACAACGATCCGAACTCTGATTCATAAAATACTAGTAAAATACAGATCATCGACGCAGAACCAACTGTTATTATCATGACCGCAACAATTCAAATAGAAGAACCAACAAATCCTTAAGAGGGAAAGATCCTTTTTCATTCACAGATGTGGGTGAAGGGGAGATGTGGGTGAAGGGGACCCCACTGCATTTTATTGTTGATAAAGAAAGCCATAAAAACCTCATCTAAGAAGAGGTTGTCAAACAGTTGGGATTAGTGACAAGAACACACCCACAACCATACAACATCAGGTGGCTTCACTAGGGACGAGATCTCCATGTCATCTAGCAGTGTTGATTGTCATACAACATCCAACCCTTAAAGGATGAGGGATTATGTGATGTTTCCCCATTGGATGTCTATTATATTATTTTGGTCCAACCATATTTGTGGAAGCACCATGATATTTATGAGTCTCAACCCCATAGTGTCAATGTTACTCTAGGGGGTCATCTCTAAAGTATACCATAGGTAGTTCCAACTATTGTCCCACCTAAATAGTGTTGCAAGGTAGTATCTCGTACTAAAAAAATTAGCTTCTTCACTATTTGTTCGAAATTTGAACAGAAGAACACCGCATCCACTGCAATCTTAGTATAAGCACCTTCTATCCAACAGAAGCAGGTTGAAAAGATTGTAACAAAGTGCAAAGATTCCTTTTTCACATAGTCATCTCAGGTATCTCGATTGGTTGAAAAGGTCCAACCCTTCCAAAATCAGGTTCTCGACAACCTTCCACAAACCAAGAAACACAACTTCTACAGCAAGGAAAGCAACTCACAAAGGTCCAGATTCAATAAACACTTCCCCCTCTCTCCTAGAAACTCAACTCAATGGATACCATTTCTTCCTAAGGAGGGAGGATTTATCTCGGTGGATATTGTTGGCCACCTACCTATTCCAATTGGCTCAAAACAGTTTTATGGAAACTTACTATTTTTAGTATTTTTTCGATTACTAAACTTCTGGGGCTATTTTGAAGGCCTAAATGGAGTTTTTTCATGATCGAGCACCTAAATTAAACTCAAATATTTTATTACAATCCATAAAATTATTTCCTTGTAGATACCTTTCCAACGATGTATCATGCACCCCAAACGAAGATCGTATGCCAAAGTTACGCCCCCAGGAAATTGATACACCAAACTACTCAAAATAGGGTCCACAAAATTGTTGGCTTTTCATCTTCCAGGGTTAGGGTTTTGGATTTTATTTATGTTAAAAGGACTTTATAGCCTCGTTGTAACAATCATCCTCTTGCGAATGTGAGTATCCATCACATATCTTCTCAGAGATAAGCTACCACCATTCTAGCGAGTCTTTCACTCTGTATTTCTACAATTTTGTACATTTTGCTCATTAATAGAAATTGTGTATTATTGTATCTCCATGTTTATGGTTATATATCTAATATATCTCTGCTATGTTATTGGATATCTAATATATCTCTATACATTTTTTATTATATATTCTCTCTCATTTCGTGTCGAAAATAATATGGACCAGTGGTATCAGAGCAGGCTGCTCTTGATCATTTTTTTCAATGCATGTCACCGATGAGGTCCTAGTATAGCAAGTTGGGTCTTGATATTGTCTCTCTTGAGGAAAATCTCTCTCGCACGCCCAAGAAAACCTCCATGGTGGAAGAAAAGAAATATGGCGGAGCAGAAGATTCTATTAATCTGTTGCTTGAGCAATCTCTCACACATCGAAGGGACGAAATGATCAAGAATTTTTCCCACATCCTTCAATGCCTTTTTATAGAAGCATTCATGTCTTCATCAAGCAACCACTTTGGGGGAACCTCACCTTTCAAGGTACAAGTTGATTTTGATATTCTCGTATTTGAAGGATAGATAGATACAAATGCCCTAGATAAATTGTTAAATTTTCTAGAAGGTTATTTCTTTGTTCATAATTTCTCCAATAGGGAAAAGATCACCTTTTCACTCCTTAAGGCTCTCCCCTATGTCAAACATTGGTGGGAAACTTACTGGGAGAAAATTTCCACATAGGAGTTTAGAATATATGGGGTCGAACCCACTTGACATTTTTTGTGGATGCGGTCAAGGAACAATATTACCTTGTTGGAAACTATGATGACCAGTACATGAGATGGACCACACTACGTCAAGAGAGGGGACAAGAAGTTCCAGAATTCACCAATTATTTCCATACCTTTCTCACCAAGCTATGTATCAAAGACTTCGAACGACATTTAATTTTGAAATACCATGAGGCTCTACACAGATACATCCAAACTAAAATGGATATTCTAGACATCTCATCACCGAGTGTTGCTTATTGATATGATGTTAAAATCAAGTTGAAATTTAAGCACTAGAACAAGTGGGAGTTCGGGTATGAAAATATGCAACAACCAAATTATGGTAAAGACTACCCTAACAACTAGCTTTCATAAAACCAGTCCAAGCCACAGGAAAATAAGGGTAGCGGAAAGACGAAGAAGGAAACTAGAAAATGGTGTGATTTCCACAAAATCCCCTTGCAAAACACCGATGAATGTCTCTCAAAATAGTCATTGGTGGCCAAGATCAAAGAGAAGGAGCCAAACCCTAATTCAAAATCCGATTCAGAAAATACTGGTAGAAGACAGATCATCGACACAGATCCCACTGCTATTGTCGTGATTGAAACAATTCAACTAGAAAAACTAGCATATCCTAAAGAGGGGGAGCACCTTTTTCATTCACAGATGTGGGTGAAGGGAAACCCAGTACATTTTATTGTTGATAATAGAAGCTAGAAGAACCTCATCTCAACATAGGTCGTCAAACATTTGGTATTGTCAACAACACCACACCCACATCCATGCAACATTAGGTGGCTTTTCCAGCAACAAGATCTTCGTGTTAGCCAGTAGTGTCAATTTTCATATGCTATAAAAGACTTAAAGGATGAGGTATTATGTGATGTTTCCCCATTGGATGTATGTGATGTTCTTTTGGGCCAACCATATATGTGGAAGTGCCATGATATGTATGAGTCTCGACCCCGTAGTGTCATTGTTACTCTGGGGGTAGTCTCTACAGGATACTAGAGGTAGTTCCAACTACTATCCCACCTAAACAATGTCACAAGGTAGTATCTCATACTAAAAAAATTGACTTCTTCACAGTCTATTCAAAAGTTGAACATAAGAACACCGCAACCACTGCAGCCTCAGTCCAAGCACCTTATATCGAACAGAATAAGGTCAACAAGATTGCAACAAAGAGGAAAGATTCCTTCTTCACATAGTCAACTCAGGTTTCTCAACTGGTTAAAAATTTCCAACCCTTCCAACATCAGATTCTTGACAAACTTCCACAAACCAAGCAACACAATTTCTCTAGCAAGGCAAGCAGCTCATCGAGGTCCAGATTCAACAAATGCTTCCCCCTCTCCCCTGGGAACTCAACACAATGGAGACCATTGATTCCTAATGAGAGAGGATTTATCCAGGTGGATATCGGTGGCCACCCAACCATTCCATTTGGCTTAAAATAATTTTCTAGCAACTTACTATTTTTAGCAGTTTTTCGGTTCCTAAAATTCAGGGGCCATTTTGATGATCTAAATGATTTTTTTTCAGGATCAAGCACCTGGTTGATACTCGAAGGCTCTAATTGAGCCCCCAAAATGAATATCCTTGTTGATACCTTTCCAATGATCTATCATGTTCCCAAAACAAAGATCGTATGCAAAAGTTACGCCCTCAGGAAGTTGATACACCAAACTACCCTAAATGGGGTGCACAAAACTGTTGGATTTTCATCTTCCGAAGTTAAGGTTTTGGATTTTATTTATGTTAAAATTTATTTGGAGTCTCATTGTAACAATCAACCTCTTGCAATTCCGAGTAGCCATCACATCTTTTATCCGAGATAAGCTACCACCATTCTAGCAAGTCTTTGACTTTGTATTTCTATAATTTTGCACATTTCGCTCATTAATAGAAATTGTGTATTACTGCATCTCTGTGTTTATGGTTATATCTTTGCTATATTATTGGACATATAATACATATCTATACATTTCTTTATTATATCTCCGCTCTCATTTTTTGCTGAAAATAATCTGGATCACTCACATGGAAACTCCACATCCATCTCATAGTGTTGGATTGAGGTCCGATCAATGTATATTTATTCAATGTATATCTCTTTATTGACACCATATATTTAGGTTGAGTTTCTATGTACGATTTTCTTGCATAGTTTTTAAAATCTCATCTTGAAAGTCCTCACCACCTCTTTGATTAAAAATCTTGGAAAATACCCTTCTCACGACTACCTTTTTACTTAAATGCATACCATGTCAATATTTATTGAGATAGGATGTTATTTCTCCATTTTCTATCCCTAAAATGTTATGCTCAAATACCCCTAACATTCAAAACCATGATTCATCATTTGCACTAGTTCTCACCATGACCAACAATCAACCTAACTATGTCACCCCTTGGCTAGTTGCATGATATGAAACCCTAATCTTTATTACAACCCTTTAGCCTTTGCCTAATGTATATTTGAAAACCCTTCCAAAGTTTAGTATAAGTGACTCTAGATATGGTAATGAACATATCATATAATTTTAGAATTTCATTGATAGTCTCCTTGTTGAGCATGAAGATGTTTTCATATGTCTCTTTGTACATTCCTTGGAAGGGGATGCTAGATCCTAGTTTAGGCATTTGACAACCAACTCCATTATATCCACTTGGAAGAACATGCATGATCATTTTCTATGTAGGTGGGGAAAGAGAAAGGTTCCTTTCCAAATTTTACAAAAAATGATTCTTTAAGGAAGGAGGACCTAAAAGGTGAAACAAAATTCAATGATAGGTTCCTTAAGTATTATCATTGAATCCTTGAGGATGTTAGGTCTTCATACGTTCCTTCCACATTGAATTATACTATTTCACAAAGGTATTATATTTCACTATAACTCATAGAAAAGAATTCATCAAATATTGATTCCATGTTTGATGATGCATTATAGTTGGAAGGAAACATGTTGGCTTCTAAATTGTTGGCCTCCTCTCATCCCCTTTCTCCCAAGGAAAGTGAATGGGAGAAAGAATCTAAGGCTCGATTGTATACTCTTGACATAGTGGATTCTTGTTTACATGAGGTTCTCTTCACATTGTCAGTATATGAATAAGATGAGAGGGAATCATTTGGGGTTACATTAAAATTGAAAAATTAGTTGTCAAAGGAATCCTCTAAGCCCACTACATATATAGAACAACAATTTTAGTATAATGGTCCATTAAATATTGATGAAGTGGGGGTGTTCATAAATTCTAAAGGGCACAATGAAGGTGAAAAAAAATTTGGACCAACATATCAGCTTAAGGAAGAAATTGTTAGTGCCAATGGAAATTGGTCACTTTTCCTCATTTGCAAAAATAGTTGGTAGCCAAATGATAAAAGAAAATAAGAGGGTGATTTTTCACTCATTTTTCATGGAACTCATGACACATTTAATGACAATATTGATCTCCTAAAATATATTGTTGTTAATGAATGATCATCAGATTCTAGTGATGACCTATAAATTGCTAACCAAGAAGGAAATGATTTCGAGCACCAAAACTCCAAACATGATGAAGACAATGGCCAATGCTCCATGGTTGATGAGAACGTATATTTAGTTTCTCTCAATCACAATGAGTAAAAAATTATCGTAAATCTCCAACCTCATCATCAAGGAGGAAGGGACATTCAACTTCAATAAGAAGATTTCCAAGGAAACCATATTAGTGAGGATTTCCAAGGAAACCATAACAATGAAGAACATAAAGGTAGCTATAACAAAAAAGAAGAGTATCTCCCTAGATATGAAGCTAGAGATGGGGAATTTTTTTTGCAAGAATTAGAACATTTGAGCTTGAAATTTGATGGTACCCTTGATAATAACGGTGATACTGAGAAGAGAAGGGTGGATTATACATTTGAGTATCCAATGAAAAGTGAAAATTTGACCTTCATTGAAAAATATGATTTTCCATTTGCATTTACTTTTGAGCCTAAATGCATTGGAGTGATTCTTCAAGAAGACCTAGTTACAACATGGATGCATGAGACTTTACATAAAGAAGAAAATAAAATAAAAATTTGGAGATGGGTAATTAATTCATTGTTTCCTCTATTTCCACTCATTTCTGTCATGCTTTCAATGTTTCTCTAATTGTGTTTGTTCCTCAAGTAGTGCTTTCCCCTCTTGGGTGTATATTTTTTTCAATGGGGATGTTGTGCCTTCTCTTTTTGCTTCCAAAATCCCAATGACATTTTCCATCCTATCATCCCTATCCATGCACAAGTTTCATATATTTATCAAATGGTGTACATGGTTCCATTGGTAGTATCATGTCACCTAATGGGTTCACTTGTCGGAAAGGTTAGATCGGTAGGTTTTTGTTTTTCTTGATCAATTACTCTTAGCCTTTTAAAATTTATATTTATCTTCATAAAAATATTACACTGTCCAAAAGTAGAGTTTGAGAAGAAGTCAATTATGTACTCAACCTAATGGATTAAGGAATTGGTCTAGTAAACCTAGAGTCATATAAACAACTAACTTGGTCCAATTTCAAGATCAGGTGCCATTCCTCAATTGGGTCCTTTATTACCCATTTGAAATATTGCCTTGGCCTAATTCTAATGATCATGTATGAATCCTCAATTGGGCCTCTTATCACTTGTTCGAACTACTACCTTGGCCAATTTCAAATATCAATCCTAGTTCCTCGATTGGGCCCCTTATTTCCTATTTGAACTATTTCCTTGTCCCAATTTCAAAGATCAATCTCAATTCCTCAATTGGGCCCCTTGCCACCTAAGTTTGAATGTGTTTGAATGCATTCATATTTAAAGGAAAATGAACATCCATACATCAAATAAGTAGATGGAATTATGAAGATAAGACACCTACCAAGGAATATCCACGTCGAAAACAAAATAATTTTAATTTGTAACTTGCACAAGTGGCCCTAATTTCATGGGATTAAGAGAGAGCGGTGGCCCCAAAGCACAATTTAACAAAGAGTTTGGTTGTTAGCCTATAGAAAATTGAAATTTTTCTCATTGATTTCCCTAAAGATCCTTTCCTAACCAATTTTTTTCCCCAAAGGATGTACATGTAAGAAACATTTATCTTCTACACATGATGTTTTTTCACATGAGAGTTCAATTTTTCAGCAACTAAAGAGGGAAAAAGAGGTAGAGGCCATCAAAAATTGAATATATTCTTAGAACATCATGGTTTTCCAAAAAAAAAATAGAATTCTCCTCCTTTTACTTCTCATATCTTTCATTCTCATTCCCTTTGTAAGAAATTTTTCAGTAACAAGCTCTGTAAAGAGAAGAAATAAGGCCCAAGATGGTGATTTTTTAATCTCAAACCTAATGCATTGTTTGTCTAAATAGAATGGTTTTTAGATATGAGACTCTATAGTCCCCGACATTGGAACTACTATTTGATAAATGAAATGTTGGTTGTATTGTGAAATTAGGACCGAGGTTGTTTCCACTAGTCAATAATAAAGTCGAGCATGTGGTGTTGGTTTTTTCTCTTCATTTCCTGTCTTAGGTAATGTTGAATAAATTAAGGGATCTATTATTGTCTTACCCATTTCTTTTCTATCTGATAAATATGTGCTAGGAAAGTAGCCATGCCTCCTCCTTTGCTCATATTTGTTATTTTCTAAGTTATTTTCCAAGCAAAACTAGATTATGGTGCCCATGGTTCATAACATCATTATTGGTTGTTTTCCACTTGCGCAAATCATTATTAACGTTGGGGGGTTGATGAACTAGGGTTCATCCATATTTGACCCAAAAAAAACCCAAGACTCCTACATAGCTATCCTTATTCGAGGTTGAAGAAGGTCTCACCTGAGACACCGGGAGGATCACAGAGACCATCTAGTCTTGTGTCTATTATGAAGAGTTAATTACACATGAATCCATTCAGGTCAGCATTCACACATTGCATTGAATTATACTTAAGAACTAAAAACATGAAACATCATCACATACATTTATTTGACATATGAACAACACATCATAGAAAATAAATAATTGCATCGTTATTGTGTTCATTCAACCATTCACATGCATACATTAAGTAACTCATCAATTGATAACAACAAATCCCTGCACTCTTATACATTTTCCCAGTTTTACATTACATAGCACCATGTGATTTATTTCATACTCTACATACATTATATACCCATACTTACAACTAGATACATTACAAAACATAGGCTCAGAGAGAGCTCAAGGGAATTGAAAACAACTCCCAATTGATGGCTAACCAACTAAGTAGCTAACTGACCAATCCAACCCTTTCTCTATCACCATTGCTCCCTTTATTTCCTTCCCTTCTCTAGCACATAGTCACTTTCGGTTATGCTCCACTAGCTTTGTTGACTATCAGTCTCGCATGCTTCTATGACCCACATGCATTCCATGTAGCCTATCTAGAATCACAACAAACTTAACTACCTTTCCAGTTCATCTCCTTACTTCTCCACAATCTCTCATGCTACATGAAGTAATCATTCGGGAAGATTTCTAGAAGATTCTTTTCTTTATTCCTGCATTCATACAATGTCTTCTTAACTTATGGAGCACATTGGAAAAACTTGGATGAGCGCATATTAGAAAAAAATAGACTGGTGTGCATGGACTGGCACACGCGTCTCATGTCATCTACTATGTAGTTGCTTGAGTGCACATAAAACTGAAATCAAGGAACAACTTCATTTGTGCGTGCACATGATCTTTACCCAAAACATTGGGTGCCAACAATCCCCCACCACTATTATTTGGTGAGCCAATTTCCTCATGGAGTGACTGATTCAATGGACAAAACCATCTTCATGAGCTCTTGAAGGAACTCCTTGAATTGGTTATTAGACTCATGGAGAGTGTCATGAAGTTCTTGGGTGAGTGGAAAAACTTCATCTACATCAATTGTTGTGGCCTTAGGGGATATTAGGTCCATTGTATCCATATTCCGAATCAAGGGGGTGGCAACAACCTGCGCATCTATCAACTGAGTATAAAATATTAAGGCCTTATTGACCGAAATAGTGTCTAGCTCCAAAATACTTTGTTTCTCAGCCCCAACAATAACAATATCCTCATTTTTGGTCGCAATAGCTTCCATCACAACTTCGTGCTCATCGAGAAGTAGAAAATCCAAGCTACGTTTTTGTTGGGTGATCTTAGCCTCTACCACACAAAAATTTTCATTAATAGAAGTTAATTTCGGGGGACTTTGAAAATCGTTCCACAATATGAATCTAAATTTGACCACCCCCAAAAATTTCTTCAATCTATTTAGACCGTCCCAAATGATTATTTCAGTTGTTTTAATATTCTTCTACAACTATGTCTCCTCCAAAATTAGTTGTTGAATCCACGCGCGAAGTGTTGTATTTTGCGATTCCAAAAGTTAAATGTGCTCAATAACCACTTTGATTTTTTATGGTGCCAGAATCTTTGGTTGTACCTATTTAGGGTTACATACCTGTGAATAAGCTTCATCCAAGGTGGTGAATAATTTGGCGCGACTAGCTAGGGTAGAATCATACTGGGCGTTGGTTTCTCTATGCACAGTGACCTCAACAAGATGAAAGGCCTGGAGATATTGTCAAGCAGATTCAATCTCCTCACACACACATGTGATTCCTACTCCATCTGGGACCTAGTGTCTACATGAATTGAAATTTCCTGGTTAAACTGAAGGTGTAGTTTCAAATGCTCTTAGGTGAGAGTTTGGTTTCTCTCCTTGTGCTTGTAGAGTATGGTAGTGACAAAACTCCGTAGCTCAACAGTAAATACCCATTAAAGGTCAATCTCTATCTTAATTGAGTCAGAGGGGACCATGACAAGAAGGTTGAAACTAAGAATTTTTCTTTTTCTCATTCCCAGAGTGGAAATAAATTGGTGGCCCTGAGGTGAAGATCATGTTGGTGAGGGTAAATCCAGTTGTTGACACAGTGAGTCAAAATTCCCCACCATATCATTCTAAAAAATTATCTATCTAGATAATTGAGCATGAAGCTCCTTCATCAATTTGGGTACATGTCAGCTAGAATATGGTGTTGGAGAACCATCCTGTAACTGCTTCATGGTATTTGTGTATCAATGTTTTCCTGAACTCTTACTGGGCTGAAGGAGATGGAACCTATTTTTCGATTCGAGTTGCAAGAGGTGAGGGTGGATGGTCCTGTTTTGTGTTAGGATTAAGTTTGATAAGGGGGGGACCTAAGTTTTGGAATATCGTTTATGTTTCTTGAGTCTTGACTCCCTCATCTTCATCTTCAAACCTGCCATCGCTTCGTGTCCACTCCTCTAAATGGGTTGACCTGTGTTCCTTGGAACCAAAATTTGTAGCTTGGATGAAACAAACTTATCTCGACATTGTGTAGCATCCACAACCCCTTTTGTTCCTATGATTCCTTGGTGCTCACCTTGAACTGATCTTGGACCTCAAAGAAGGGAGGTTGGTAGTCGATCAGCCATACAATGACACCATCTAGGATGTCCCTTTATGTAATGTAGAAGGGGAGCTTGGCCTTTGTCTTGTCATTGGTTTCATGAGGAGAAATGAAAACATTGTGAAAATCGCATTTGAAATCAATATAATTGACATACCTTATGATAAGTGGCATCCAAAAGTGAACCCTCTCATCTAAGGAAGCAATTAATTTTGTGAACCACTTTTGGAAAGATTTTTTGATATGGTCCTATACTTCAGGGTCCTTGGAGTGTTGGAGATTCAAGAACAAGGGGGAAATGAACAATGGGGTACCCTCCACACTTATTTCATATCCTGGTGGTGGTTTCCACAACACCATACCTAATAGAAGGATGACCTATTTGTAATGAAACTCTTTTCCCAAATATTAAGCATCAAGGCAGTCGAAAATAAACTCATCCAAAAGTATTGAGCCCAAGCCATCTGAGTTCCTTCAACACACCACTCCACGGTGAGGAACACCCTGAGAGTGCATTCATCTTTGTAAAATTTGCATATGATCTTGTAGGACAGTAACTGCATTGCAAACCGTACTATTGGATCATTAATATCAAGGATTATAACCCCATGCTTCCCCCTGCATATGCCAAACTAGGAGTATACTTCCTCCTTATCTGTGTCTTTCACTTTGAGGGTATCCATTGGATCTTCACAATAGGTGGGAAGGTAGGAAACATTGTGCATCATGTTATAATTAATGAATTAAGGTTGGTACAACCATAGGTACCCCCCATGTACTCTAGTGATGAGGAATCAAACAAATTCTTGAACCATTGGGGCACAACCAAAATGTGGGAACTTGAGCAATTTAAGGACGCCCAATTTCCATAGAGGCTTCTCCCATTCTTGAGTAGCCATGTTTTTGGTACCATCTTCTTTATGTATGATGGATGTATATTTACTGTAATGTAGTTCAAGGAATTGTTTAGGGTTCCTCGCATTATAATCAACACATTTGAGTAGGGGGACCTTTCCAAACATTAGCCCTTGATAATGTACTCCATATGGTATTACTGGATCGAGAATAGATTGTTCCTTCATTGCCTTAGACTTCATCTATGGTTGGGTTTTGTTTAAGGATTCCATACTAGATATGGGGACTATCTTATGAAGGTATAAAATCATGGATCGCCAATGAGGTTATGCACTTTTGTTCTTGAATGACTACTAATATTGGAATTTCATAAAAGAGGGAGAAGTATTGAGCCACAACACTCCACTCATCCAAAATATAATGGAAAAATAATGGCCCATTCCATTCGTTGAGTGTGGAGTTATTGTTCAATCCCTTTTGTGATGTTGGTGGTACCACCTTCCATTCAAGTTGTTGAATTCATCGTGTTAGACACAGATCAAGCGTTGTAGTTTTAATGCTACAATTTTTGTCATCCATCATAATTAACTCCTTCTTTATTATAAATTGGGAAAATCATCCTCCTTTCAGCTACATTAATGATCCCATCTTTCTGAAATTGGATGAAATCGAATTGATGTAACTACATGTCACATCGACCACTATTACCAAAAATATTATTTTTCGTTGAATCTTTTGGGATGATGATGATGTGTATGGATCTGTACATGCATGAGTTTTATTCTTTGGGGGTATTGTGCATGATTCCTATGCACCCCTTCATTGTTTCAACCTCTATTAATTGGCCACAACAACCCCTGGTGAGTCGCGATGATTCTTCACACATGCCCAACCGATCAATTTCCACCATGTAGGAACTAGACTTGAACTGGATGGATCTGGTGGCATCCATTGACTAACCACTAGTTCCATACTCATGTGCATCTCATATGTTTACTCAGTGGGTTTGAATAGGATTGAATGGGTGGACATATTTTCCAGTACAACATATTGAGTATCCATTTCCATCCTTCAAGCACATGGCTCCCTTACTTGTCCAATAGAAAATAAAGGAACCAAGGGGACAAAGTCCTTTATCGATAGCATGCACTCGACTTTCAGGTAACTACTTCACACCTCCCACTACTACTTGGATATCTAATGCATGTCACAATAACATGTGTACCGATGGATATCTACCCCAGATCTAAATCTTTCCCTCATCGAATATTCCACAACTTTCCACTCACATGGATTTTCTCGATTCTCTTCCCACGATTGCAAATGTAAATTTTCTATTAGCATTGTATCAAGGGTGCATACCTGATGGTGTTTGGTAATGTGTTGTATCTAGACAATAAACACATCCATCTGATTTGACCCATCAAATTGGTAGAAATTGAATTCTTCTTTGTGCACTTTAGTGGTAATGCAGGTGCATCACCTTGTTGAGACTTCATAAATCTTGTTATGTCACCATTCCATGGCATCTTCTAAATTAGTATCATATGACTTCATGCTCCTCCAACTCAGTTCCCCATCCACTGTGGGATTGAAATAACCTTCCATGCTCCTTGTGATATTGTATATATTTTCAATAACTGAGCTTTGTGCATCCTCACATACTAGCTCATTGTATCTATCCCCTTCATAAGGATCCAAAGGAACAATCATGCATAGGGTGTCCATATCAAATGACACATGTCACTTTTTCATATTCAACATAATATTATTTTTGAAGGCCTAATCAATGCCAGGTAGTGTATCATATGGATTAGAATCATCCGTGATATCTATCACTTCAAAATCAGCCTTCGTCTTTACGCCCTCTATATTCAATTTGACTTTCTCCAATCATCCTATAGGGTAGATTTTGTATTGATTTTCCAACCTAAGATGAATGAGCGACCAAATCAAGTTTGGTTTACCCTTCAATTCCCATGAATTATTTGGTAGTATTTTCACATCAAAATCCATATCCAACATGACCCCATACATTTCATAACTACCAAGTTTAGTTTTCATCTTGGACTCCCTTCCTGTGTGATTTTTCTTATTGACTTGGAACACATCACTTTCTGGTAGGGGGGATGATATATATTTATATGTCCCTTCTTCCCCCATGCATGTTGTTGAGTATCCATTTTGACACCTCTCTTACCCTATATTATCATCTATTTGAGCCTATTTTACCTATGTTATGTGTATATAATTGACTGTTTCCTCCACAAATCCACTTGATGACCTTGTCCATGTGCATAGAGAGGTAACTTAATATTAAGGCATGATTTGTTTAGTTTTCTTGATTAAATTCAATTAAATGATTGATTATGTATGTTCCTAATCACTTTAACTCTTAATAAGATTCATCCGGTACTTCACTAATCTGGTACTGCAACCATAGCGTGATACGATACCCTGTCTGATCCAGTACCAATGCTCCACCTATTTCGGTACCAATGTTCCAACTATTCTGGTACTCCGCATCACATCCGGTACCAACTTAACATTGCATCTGATACCATCACACTCGGAATTGTATCTGGTACTATTCTTGTACATGTTTCGGTACTGCCTTTGTGCCTGATCTGGTACTCATGGTCATGACCGTTCTCATCTGGTACTAAAACCCTGTCTACAGAATTCTAGTACCAACATTCTGGTACTATATTTTCACCTCAATTTCCGAGCAGATAAAGATGAATATCAAAATTTGGGGACATGGGTTTTGTCCAGAGTAGATTTTACATGTAGACAAGTGAGATATAATTCCCATATATCACACTTGTGGACCTCCATCTTTGGGGAAACGATTCATCCTAAATCATTGCCAATTTTCCAGAAATTCTAGGATCATGCCCAGATTCATGGGAAATGCATTTCCTTGATAAGATAATGGTTGTACTCAACCTCCATTGATGGAAAATTGTTTTGATTTGATTTTTCATGGATTGGATTGTCTAGATCCAAATTTGTAATGTAAAAAGTATATAAATTGAGTGATGTCTCTAAGCCAAGGGGAGGAATTATTATGTTGCAGATTGGATTTCTGAGCAGACTCATTTTGTAAATTTACTTGTTGAAGATTAATGGAAGTTTGAATTCAATGATCATGTGTGTGTTTTAGAATTTAGCATCCGTTGATCCAAAATCTTCCATGTTGGCATCGGCAAGGGCCCACTGATCTAGCTTGGTAAGCTCATTGTAAATTATTAGTATAGATTTTTATTTCCTGCACTTGTTGTTTTTATTTCATTTTTTATTTCACTATTTGAATTGATTGCAATGTGTGGCAGTACAGGAACAATTGAGCGTCCATAATTTGCATTACATGATCCAACAAATGGATTATCTCATTAAAAGCCTTGTTTCCTGCGTAGGAATGAAATATCTTTTCATAATTTTCAAGTTGCATTGATTTATTTTCTTAGTGTCATTTGTTTGAAAAAGTGTGCAAAATTAGATAGGGATTACTTGCAAGTTATTATTGAATTGATTTGTTACAGGAAATGATATCAAGACCTCCATATCTCACATACATGCACTTATAATGGAGTTTTTATACTCTGCCTGGTAGTTCTTTTAGCTCAGTTAAGTTTCCAGAATGTTAATGAGTGATTGTGTGTTTGTTTCAGGAGATAGACTCATAGCACATATCTATCTTTCATGAGCCTATAATGAGTAGATCTATTCCCTGAACAATAATTTTGAGTTATACATTTGTTGATCAATTTTGCTTTCTGGATTTTGAAATGAGTGGAGAATGTTATTTGAAAAAGTGTGAAAACAGAGCATCTTTTTATTGATTGTTTCTTGATTAAGATATACTCATCAGACATAGATAAACCACATGTTTCTGACAAATATAGTGCATCAACTCTACCAATTACGAATCTCGGTCGATAATTCATGTTTGGTAGTATATTATGCATATAATTGCACCAACATTTTGGCGTCGTTGCCGAGCACTTGTAAATGATAATAGGTAGTATTTGAATAACATTGTTTTAATGGTTTTGGATTGGTTTTATGGATGACTTAAGGGTGAAGAGAAGATGGTAAGACGTGAGGGAAGAGCCCACACATCCACTTTGGTGGGGTTTCTCCAAAGTTAGGTTGTCCTCTCTTCTTTTAATGCAAGTGTGTTTTTCCTTCTTTTATGCAAAATTGTGTTTTCATGATGGGCTAGCTTGTGCAAACAGATAACCTAGTGATAGCAGGGTCCCAGTAACATAAGGAGTTCAAGTTTGGTGTGATATATTTTTGCAAATAGTTTTAATTTCTTAGTTTTAAAATCCAAATCTTTCATGATAAATCTTTTTTGGGGTAGTGTAAGAACCCCCGAGTACTAATTTGTGTTGCGAGACAAGGATCATCAACTACCTAGAGTAATTCAAGGATGATCAAGAGATTGAATAATGTTCCTCCAAGAACTTTCTCACATTCTAGTAGCAGTTGGGATATCCACCTCTCAGTAAGAGCATATCTTGACAACAGTCAAGAATTTAGTTGTCTCTCCACGGGAAGATTTAGAAGTCTTGTCGGATTCCTCTTGTCAATTTGTTGAGGAGAATAAATAATCATGGATAGAATTCAATGGAGAGAAACCAGTGGAACTTGAGATTGAGAAGTCCTTAGCATGCCTCTCAACAGATCATATATGTACTCCAAAGACCAATCATCTTGAAGAAGATAATCTGCATAGCATGGTAGAGGAAGACATTTAGTGTGACCTAAACAAAGAAGAGAAACAAGAATATAGTGATCCCATTGAAATATGGTTTCAATTAGTTATTAGGTAACACCACTCTTTTATTTTTCATTATTTCTTGATCTCATCATCAAAGCAGTTGGTCCTTCATACTCYGGTATGCATTAAAATTTATCTTTTAAACCCGAGTATGGATATATTTCTAACCCTGTTACRCACATGGATTCACTGGAAGTATTCCTATACTTGAAGGRCATTTTCTTTTGTTCAATTAGAGTAGGATAGGTAAATAAATTTTGCACATAAGTACAATGCAACATATATTTCATACTTATCATAAATGGGAATGCCAAAAGTTAATAAAGCAATCGGTTTAAAATCTTTTGTTCCTATAGTAGATTTATTTCTAAAAGTTATGATAATTTTGTTTGGAATCTTATGAGAAGGGAATCTCTTCATCCTCCTAATGCACACACAATATTGGAAGGGTTTCAAAAGCGGAGAAGGCATTCTTGTCAACAAAAGATAACACTTAAGGGAGTGCTTCATGACCTATTTCTTCAAATTTCTTCTTTTTCCTTAAGTTGTTAAAAATGATGCATTCATGCTTTATCATTACCTATCTA
>JZKD02S1718904.1:193852-208232 GCA_000966675.3 Picea glauca
TGGTCGCTCTGGTTATGTATTGGCATTTGAGACTTCTTACTTATGGATGTTAGCCTCTTTCCATCCCTTTGTTTACACTGTGTTAGAACAGCTCGGAATTGGAGGATCCAGTCGACTCATCCGATCAAACACTTTGCGGTGGGGGAGGTTGTCTCCATTTCTCGCATGCACACTACTTCACCCTCAAAGTGTGTCTGGACCAGGGCACAAACAACTACTCTAAATCAATGGATTTAAAACTACTCCTCTTATTTGCTATCGAACAGGGATGCAGATCTCTACAAGTCTTTGGTGACTCCCTAGTAATCATCAATTGGATCAATGAGAAACACAAATGTCAAGTTTCACGTTTGCTTCCATTGCTAGAGGATGTAATTCGCACCAAAAATATATTCGACACTATCTCTTTTTCTCATATATATAGGGAAAGGAACCAACTGGCAAACAAACTTTCCAAGGACGCCACACAATTAAACTATGGCCAATGGTATATAGCGGAAATCACACCTGCACTCAAGGATTCTATCATAAACCTTTTAATGAATGACAGAACATAAGCGATCAACAACATCCTCGTATGAGGAGGAAACTCTTCTTTTCTGGATGAAATTTTGTTTACAATGTAATAACAATAAAATGACCATTATGGGGTCAACAACATCCTCGTATGAGGAGGAAACTCTTCTGTTTTGGACGAAATTTTGTTTACAATGTAATAACAATAAAATGACCATTATGGGGTCAAGACTTTTCGAACTTTTTTAAATGCTTATTATTTTGGAACCAATCAAGGAAATGTGTCTCATAAAATCTTGATACATATATGTGTATGTAATTTTGTTTTATAATAAAAGTATAAATTTTTTCAGCTAAAAATAAATAAATTTAAATATATTATTAAAAAATTATTATCATTTTAATATTAAAATTTTAAAAATACATTTTTATTTTTATCGTTTAATTTTATAACTTTTTTATTTAGAACTAGAACTGTCATGGTTTTATATTTTTTATAAACATTACATATCCGTTATTTATATCATAATTTCTATATTTTTTATATGTTAATATCATATAAATAAATAAAATGTATAAATAAAACACTTACTTTCCATATATAAATGGGTATATAAATTATTTTAAACATTGAACTATATTGTTTTATACACATTGAATACATGTTGTATCCAATAATGCACATCGTTTCTATATTTTTTGATATATTAATATCGTATAAATAAAATGTATAAATAAAACACTTACTTTCCCTATGTAACTATGTAAATGAATGAGTATAAAAAATATTTTATGTTAAAGATTGAAAATAGCAATAATTTAAAATGATGTCCAAAAAAAACATATATATTTTAATATATCATACCATTTCAATATTTAAAAATATTAACATACTATTTTAATATTTAAAAATATTTAAACATAAATTTTATAAATAATCTGAATGTCTAATTATTATGTTTTCAATATTTAAAAATATTGATATACTATTTTAATATTTAAAAATATTTAAACATAAATTTTATAAATAATGTGAATGTCTAATTATTATGTTTGTTGGAAAATTTACAAAAAATTTAATATATAATTTATATATATGGAATGCTAGTTTTTTAAAATTGTTTTGGAACGAAATTATGATTATGTTTGAAATTTTTAGTATATTATTATCATATTTATAATCTTAAAAAAAAATAAAAATTATTATAAAATTAGATTATTCTTTCAACATTATTTATATAGTTTTAAACACAATCTATTAATTTATTAATGATTCAAATATCTCTTTAAACATAATTTAACTAAACTAAATTTTTACAATGAAAACAAATCTCTAATTAAAAAAACTTTCTAATTTTTTCAAAACTCCTTACCATCACCTAAAAAGTTTTAAATAGAATTTAACTAAACTATAATCTTAAAAAAAATAAGTTTTTATTATAAAATTAGATTATTCTCATTTTCAACATTATTTATATAGTTTTAAACACAATCTATTAATGATTCAAATATCTCTTTAAACATAATTTAACTAAACTAAATTCTTACAATGAAAACAAAATCTCCAATTAAAAAAACTCTCTAATCTTTTCAAAACTCCTTACCATCACCTAAAAAGTATCTTCTTTTAAAGTATAATAGAAGTTTAAATGTTATTGAATTTTAACAATGTAGTATATAAGTTTTTATAGAAATTGTTAATCCGTTCATCTCTAATGCATGGCACAAACTCCTAAAAAAACATTATGGTTGTTATACATTTTCCTTAGTCACCATCTTTAGTAAGAATATGAGTTATTATCCAACTATAATGATGCATTATAATATTTCAAAAAAAGTTTAATATAAATTTTAATTCATGTAATTATATTTATAGGAGAGAATTAATAAGTAGTTAATTTTTTTCTTTTAAATTAATGTTTTTAAAAAAAAAAAAAAAATTAATTAAATTCAAAATTAAAATTTACATCAACTCATTAAAATTAAGTTGTTAGATTTTTAATGAAAATTTAAAAATATTAAAATTAAATTAATCCATTTATTAACTTATATTTAAAATAATTATAATTATAATTTTCCAAAAATTCAATTAAATTTTAAAAATATTAGAATTAAGTTAATCCATTTATTAACTTATTTTTAAAATATGTTATAGTTAAATGAAAGAATTTTCTTCCACATTAAATTACAATTAACCCACGTTGCCCGTTCAGTGGCGAAACTTCTTAGTTGATACGCGGAAACGGTACGCATGGAAGCAAAGTGTCACGCTGTGAATTCGCATGCAAAGTGCCGACGACGTGGTGTTTATGCAAACTGGCGTGCGACGTTCGAGTTTGACCTCCTTCATGAAACGCGAACTCACACTGCATTTCACACTTTGCATTACTGAATTACTCAACACTTTTCATTTCCTGTATTCTCCTCTTAAATCCATGGTTCCAGGGTGGTTTGAACCAGGGACGTTTGGAATTGTAACACTGAATATGTGAATGGTTTCAATGTTTTCATCAACCACTTAACTAAATGGCTGCTTGTATCCACCTCTTAACTCCATGGCTCCTGTGTGGCTTGAACAGGAGAGGTTTGGACGCCAGGTAAAATGCCTTCAGCTTTTATTTGCAGAATAAATTAGCATTGTTTTGGCTTTTTTTCTCAGAGAATTATTGTAGTTGTACAGTTGGAAAATGGTGCTGTACAGACTTTCACGTATGGAAAACAGAATTTACTGGTATGTATGTATGCTGCCCATCTTCACAATTTTAGGTTCATATTTTCTAATTGAGCACCACTGATTCTAGTAAGAAGCATTTTGTCAAAGCAACACGGTCTTGCAAAATAAAGCATTATTTCTGCAAACCATGGAATTCTGCTATATATAAATCAACGATTTTGCTAATGATAAAAGCCTTAGGTCTGCTACTATTTGTCATAACGTTTGCAGTTCCTGCGTTTAAATTAGGTACACCAAAAATTTCATAAAAATCATCCAACTAAGACTATCAATGCACTGGAAGGGATACTTCCATAACAGAGACAAATGTATCCATGAAAGAGGGTCCCTTGGGGAAAAAATTCATTAAAACCAAAAGCATTTTAGCTGAGGCATAGGTTGCTCCTCTTAAACTAATTAAAGATCCTTGTGTGAGAATCTACATGCATGCTTGCCATCTTCCCACACACCAAAAGGTACAGGAACCATAATCCATTAAATTATGGATGCAGTAATTGAGTTTTCCTCTGCCTCAGAGTGGAATTTCCAGACGGCAGCCATGATACTGCTACTGCTACATTTCGGCTGTCTGGACCTAACGGTCTTCTGTGCCTCCAATAAATTGGACCTAACGGTGCTCTTGTGTACCTGTAAGAAATTGGACCGATGAATCAGAACGTGGCCTCTGACATAAAAATAAAATCGCTCCATTCCAGTCATTGAATTTTGCAATTGTTTCACATTTATTTGATCATTTACTCGCATTTTACAGAGCAATATGTAGTTGTTTGACGTGCACAGGTTAGTTTGTCCATGAACTCGGCCACTAAATATATTACAACCCTAATATTAAACATATCCATAAACGCTCGTGGAACTTTGAAGATTTTATTAATGAAGCTAAAAGATGAATACCTGTTTCATTCTTGGTGGCTTTTCTGGGGAATTCTGGGAGGATTGATGAATTCGAACGCATTTCCTAAGCTGAACATCGTCCATGCATTCAAAGGCATTGGCCTAAACCAGATCAAACAAATATACAGTCAAATTATAATATTGCCAATCAACCATTATAACATATGAAAATTAATCAATAATTTATTAGTGCTGCATGTAGACAAACTGCAGAAATCTATGAAATAAGCAGCAGCTATAGGCTTTGCATACGTCTGTTGATTGACGGTACCCATGATAGGAGTTCATCCACTTCTCGTTGCAGTAGAGGCTCTTCTCTGTCGGCAGCTGCCTTCTTATTGTTCCACGATATATTCATCTCCATTGTTTTCTTCCTCCTCTTCTTCTTCTCCGGAGAGCACATGATCTCATTTCATTAGGCACACCTGGAATGAGTGCTGATAAAGAGAGAGGAAAGCCAACCGAATTTGTATTTTATAGCCACGCTCTCCTCGCCCGCCCACATCACATGAAGGAACTGTCTCATAATGAAGAGAAGAGAGGCGTGGAAGAGTGGGAGTAACGGTTGTTGGAAATGAAGAAATGGTGAAGCAACAGTAGGGTTGAAGGGCATGTCGGCGGTGCTTTTCAATTTTTTGCCATGGAATCTATAACGCTCCCTTTTTTTCAATGGTTTTCCTTCACATGCTCTCCATTTCTCTGTAAAGTGGGTCCGCGCATTCACTGGTATTGCGGATGGTGAGAAGGTGGATGGTGAGAATGATAATGTGTATATGGACAAAAATATATATATACAGGTCATCACCCACCCTCTCGAGAGGTTGAGATATGTATATATGTGCAAACTAGTTAAGTATTTCATAATTTGTCGAAGCCTTTCCACTAGTTTTGTATGTTTACATATTTTGAAAACAGTATACCACATCATTGCCCATATTTTTTTCGCCCTCCAATATTTTTAAGTAGTGTGTTTTAATACATTTTCACAATATCTATACCCTTTCTACTTCTATTTAACATGATTCTATAATTATCTTTGGTATTTTGCTACTTGTTCTGCTTCAAAGTTGTGGATCTTAGCATATTTGAACCAATTATCATTTAGCATATTTGAATTGAATATCATTCCTCTAGAGTAGACTTTGCTTTGCTTTTTCTTGGGCATTACATTTTGGAAAATGTCACTACAGTGTGGGAAGGCATGGAATGAGCTCGTTTTATTGGCCTTGATGGTTTATTTGTCAAAATTGACTTCAAGAAATCCTATGATTGTATGAAATGGCCTTTGTTATGGCTATGTTCAAAGCTCTAAGTTTTTGTCTCACCTTCATATATAGTGTCCAAACCCTTTTTATAGATGCCTATTTTGGTCAATAAGGCAAGGATACCCCTTAGCCCCAACCCTATATGTCTTGAATGCTAAAGCCCTAGGGTGTCTATTGTGTGAAAAAGTTGATATAGGGATGATTTGACGTATTCCTCTTCTTGATCTCGAAGTTGAGAAATTGGTCAATGGGCAAGTTGTTGATTATTCATTTCAAACCCTTCAAGAAGACTAGATAGATTGGCAAGGATACCCCTTAGCCCCAACCCTATATGTCTTGAATGCTAAAGCCCTAGGGTGTCTATTGTGTGAAAAAGTTGATATAGGGATGATTTGACGTATTCCTCTTCTTGATCTCGAAGTTGAGAAATTGGTCAATGGGCAAGTTGTTGATGATTCATTTCAAACCCTTCAAGAAGACTAGATAGATTGGGTCAATACCATGAAATGTTTGGAAATTTTATATGTTTCCTCAAGCTAAATGCAATGAAATTGACAAACCCAATTCCTTATCCCTCACTATTTGTCCTTACTAAAATGGTCTTGGAGCCAACATGGTTATATTTTCAAATTCTTGGGCTTAAATTTTTCTTTACATAAATTGTCAAAAGTTCTTTACAAGGTTGTGGTGTAGAGTGTGGAAAAGAATATAGATAAATGGATTACAAAACTTCTAGCCTTGTCTTCCAAGTTTTAAATATGCACAAAGGAGGAAATGGTCATGACTCATGTTTACAACTCTTGTAAAGGTCCCTCTATATTATCCTATGTATGGCTTAAGAAGGACCTCAGAAACTCTTTATAGGTAAAAAGTGGTAAAAGAAAGGGATTGCACATAATTAATTGGGATCATTGATGCACCTAGTGGGATTTTTGAGTGTTGGGCATTATCACAATGCACCACTTGGTTTTTAGCATTGAGGATATTCAAAAAGGAAATTCACTCTACTAATGATTTATTTGATAGCTTGAGACATAATTGATTTCTTGGGTCTAGTAAATCCAAGGTCTCATTCCATGTGGCTTCATACTTAAGCTCAACCTTCCAATGTTATGGCTCGATGGTGATATTAGAAATGATGACAAGCCGTGACTTTTACCAAATACAATCTTTCTTTGGGATATAATTGGTTTTGTTCAAAGCCTTTTTTTAGGGTTAAGTCAACAAACTATGGCACATAAAATCCAATTAGAAGACACAGTTATTTTGGCTTTAAACTATTTATAAGTTGGCCTTAGAACCCAATAATTTTATTTTTTTTGCCTAGTGTTAAATTTCTCTAGTGGATAAAAGGGTGTGTTATCTAGGTGTGGAAAACCCACTAAATTTCTCTAGTGGATAAAAGGGTGTGTTATTTGGGTGTGGAAAACCCACATTGTCTATAGTGTGGGTGAGTAGAAATTTTTAAACGTTTATTTTGGTTCTATTCCCTGGCCAAATTTTCATTGGCTAAGGTTGAGTCACTGTCAATAATATCTCCTTACCTCCATCTCTTGGAGAGTTTCCTTGTTAGGCGATCAACTTCCTAAGGAAATTGAGTTCCAATCTTCATGGATGAATGTTAGAGTCAAAATTTTATTTTGGATTTGGAAGAAGTATAATGATGACAATGTGGCTTCATACTTAAGCTCAACCTTCCAATGTTATGGCTCGATGTTGATATTAGAAATGATGACAAGCCAAGACTTTTACCAAATACAATATTTCTTTGGGATATAATTGGTTTTGTTCAAAGCCTTTTTTTAGGGTTGAGTCAACAATCTATGGAACATAAAATCCAATTAGAAGACATGGTTATTTTGGCTTTAAATTATTTATAAGTTGGCCTTAGAACCCAATAATTTTTTTTTTTTTTTTTTGCCTAGTGTTAAATTTCGCTAGTGGATAAAAGGGTGTGTTATCTAGGTGTGGAAAACCCACATTGTCTATAGTGTGGGCGAGTAGAAAATTTTAAACGTTTATTTTGGTTCTATTCCCTGGCCAAATTTCCATTGGCTAAGGTTGAGTCACTTTGTCAGTAATATCTCCTTACCTCCATCTCTTGCAGAGTTTCATTGTTAGGCTATCAACTTCCTAAGGAAATTGAGTTCCAATTTTCATGGATGAATGTTAGAGTCAAAATTTTATTTTGGATTTGGAAGAAGTATAATGATGTTTATTTTAATTCAATGACCTCACATCAAAGAGTTTCTCCTAGTATGGAAATATACAAACTTTTTCCAACCTTACCAATAAAGCAATCATAAGACCCAAGAGTTATGATGTTCAAATATTACCTAGTTTTAGTTCCATTCATGTTTATAGGAGATTCTTTAACAAGCTCATTAATTCTTGTCTTGGTTCCAGTAGCTAGTTGAACTAACCAATAATTTTCATGCTTACTTTTCTTCAATTAAAATCTTTCAGTTAGATTTGGATCTATATAGCTATGACTAGCTCCAGAATCAATTAAAATGGATATGGGATGATTATCAATCTTACCTTCCACTTCAATCATGTGGGATTGATAGTTTTCTTGTCTATTGTCCAAGGCTGCATAGATCCTTGGCATGATTTTTCCCACATCCTCTACTATCTCCTCCTTCTTGATGTTATACAGAGTCTTCATTTTATCTCCTCAATGAGGACAATATTTATACATGTGACCTCCTTCACATTCCCAAGACTTTATGTGTCATTGTATTGGCTTCTTTCCCAAGGACTCTAAAATTTTCTGATCACCTTGAGATGGTTTCCCTGGTTGATATGATTGAGATCTATTTCTGATGAAAGGTGGCTTGAATCCTTTCTTCCTTTGATCCATCTTTCCTTTCTTATTGTTATCCTAGGACTTTTGGAAAGATGGCCTTTCTCTATTTTTTTCATACAAATACTTGTCCTTCCTTATGGATTCCTCTAAATTCTTGGGCCCATCAAACTGAATTGTATCCTTGTAGAAGGATGGAAATCCACTCAGGAAACTCTGAATGTTGACCTTCTCATCTTTTATGAAGCTCACATACCTGAGAAGTTCCAAGAAATTTCTCTCATATTCATCCATGGTCATGTTCCAAATTTTGAGTTCAAAGAACTCTTGCATCTTCTTGTCATAATATTGCTGTGACAATTACTGTTTTTGAAAATATTTCTTCAACTTCTTTCAAAAAATACTTTTCTCATCAAGGTGTTTAACCTGCTTCAGCCACTCCCACCGCACATATGCCTTTCCTTGAAGGTGGTAGGCTACAATTATGGATTCACATTTGATGAGTAATTATGTAACATGAAATATTTCCTCATTCCCAACAACCATGCTTTTTCACCTCACCTTTCTTGTTTTCTCCATCAAATCATGATAGATTGATTTTCCTCAGTTCCCCTTGCAAGCTATCTGACCCATGTCTCCTTCTCTGATTCATAATGGGAGATATACTTGGGATGCTTTCCTACCTTGAACGTGCATATTTTTTTTTGGTTGATTTCCCTAGGGAATGATGATGTTGATGCCTACTAATACTCCTTGATCATCTAGATCCTCCATGATCATCCCTCCTATCATTAGACCTAGACACTTCCACTTTCCTAGCACTAGCTTCTTTCCTTGTTCTTGAATCTTTGTTGACTTGCTTCTACAACATATTCAGGATTTTTAATATCTTCTCTTGAGCTTTCATGATCCTTTCATTATCGTCTCTATATCTCTACACTTCTTTTTGCAGGCTTCTCATAGTTACAGGATCATACATGTCTCTTCTCCCATTAGACTCAGTCTCAACATTACCCATGATGACATGAAAACCTATGATTTCTTCTTCATGGATGTAAAACCCTTGTGCATCATCCATAACTCTAGTTCTCATATAGGAACTAAGGTTTGTATCTTTAATTCTACAATAATTGTTGTTAGAACTAAGCATATTGCAAAACATTTATTAATTTATATTATAGGTCATTATTCATTTCAAATTATGAAGAATATTAATCCACTATTATAAAATTCAATTCCTTAAATGAATTATTCTTTGCAAAAACCCTCCAACGACTGTACTCATGCCTCATTTGGAGTTTTGAGCGGAAATTTACAACATCACATGATGCAATTTCCAATTTCTCACTGTTATAGAATTAGTTTAATAGTTTATTAGAATATTTTATTTTCCAATTCAAAATTATGGGTTGACATGTGTCTTCTACTCCTTGATACCTTTCCAGTGACTATTTGTTTGCTCAAATCTGAGCTCCGAGTTGAAATTTATGGTCCACATAAGTTTAGGTTGTTTTAGCAAATTTATCCTTGTATGCTACATGTGTCTTCTTTCTCTCCCAACACATTTTTACATACCCATATCGTAAATATAGCTCCATGTTTGTCTTCTATGGTTCATAATATTTCCATAGGCTGCTCATGTGCCCCAAATGGACTTATGAGCGATGAGTTATGCCCTCTGGAAGTAAATTGGTGCCAAAATTTTACCCATACTATTTTCGTTGTAACTTCCTCATACGAGCTATGTTTTGAGAATAGTTTAGCTCATTAGAAATCTTTCCTTGAGCTATTTTATTTGAGTTTCATAGACAAGCATTACCTTAGTACACTTTGTTCACATGGGTTTTGATTGCCTAAAAACGTCATTTAGACCCTAAAAAATGCCCCACAAGTTAGTGACCTTCAAGAAACACATGATTTCACATAAAATTGACTGTTTTGTTGTGTTAACATCCCTTAAATCCTAGCCACTAATCTAAAAATATTGTGATCTCAGAGCCTTTGATATGAATTCGTCATTCGATCGGCAATCGATATTCTCCTTGGGCATGCACATAATTTTCCCCAAACTATCAACCCGACCATCGGCTCGTTCCCCCGAAAACCAATTCACAACACCTTGTTAAACCAACCGACCCAATAGTTGGCCATACGTCGTTAGCAATCCCTATTGGTGGATGAAACTACTCACCAATCTGGTCGACCCGACCATCGATCATCGACCAATCCTGTTGACTAAAGAAAAAATCTCTTCATTTCGGTCGATCAAACCATCGACCATCAACTGCTTCTGTGTTGAGGTGGCATGACACATGGATGTTGACGTGGCATGACACATCATATTGAAGTGTCAACTTGGTTAATGACATGGCATGACACATGGATTTTGATGTGGAATGACACATCATCAACATCTTTCCTTCATCAACCATTGTTTGTTTCTATTGGATGACCCGAACAACTCACCGAATTAGCTAACTCCTGACTGTTGGCCCATCATCCATTTCTCTTGCATGTTCGAAAACACTCTATCGAAATTGGTCAACACCCGACCATCGGCCCATCATCCATTTATCTTGCACATTTCAAAACACTCTACTAAAATTATTTGATGTTGACCATCGACCACTTCCTTTGGTCAGACCAACTCTTCGCCACTTTGTTTGACATGACCATTGGTCATCGACCCTCTCTCTTGGCAAATTTCCAACACTTAGAAATTTCAACCAAACTCAGATGAATCTGTATCATGAATCTACCATCAAGAATGATCTCGGTCGTTAATTGTATCAACTTCTCCCAACTCCATCGAATCCTAACCATCGAAGATTTCTTTTGGGCGCGTGAAAATTTTGAAAAAATCTATCAATCCCTGACCATTAGTCGTCAATGATCAGAGACCTATTTTGAACAAATTCAAATTCTTAATCAAATTAGTTGACCCAATCATCGGTTGTCAACAAGTTTTGTTGGTGAACTTCGAAACTTAGAATTTTTGGCCAAATTCCTCGACAAATTTGGACCATTGATTTTCTTTCTTTCCCAATCACATAAATTCAATCTCGGTTGTCAATATGGAAACCTTTCCAAACTTTTAAAACATTACAAGTTTTTAAATTTATTAAAATGAATCAAGGACGTCGATTGCAAATTCGGAAGCAATCTTGGTTGTCGATTATTTAACTCTCCCAGTTCTGTCGGCCTCCATTAAAATGATAAATTCAAGCTTGTAGGATGAATTTAACTATGGGATCTGGTCATTTGATAACATTACAACATCTCAGTCATTTCTAAGGAAACTAAATCTCGAATTTTCCCATGAATTTGAGGATTTTCACTGTGGTTCTCTATTGTTTTTCTGAATTCACTCAGACCAAAGTATGTAACAATGAATTTACCCAAATTTGCATTGGATGTTGGCCCATACAAGTCCAATGTTGAAACAATATCTTTGATACCATATTGTAATGTACCAAGCCCTTAGCTGGGTCTCGTCACTGCTAAAACGACCCACTAAAAATTTATAATAGAATATATAATTGAGGAAATAATACAACGCATGCCTTTCAATCTCATTCAACATTTTGTACTAAATAAAAATATAATTGTAGCTACTCTATTTCTGCACATCAACAACTAAGTGCAGATATCATAAATTCTACCACAATATATATTTATATGCATCAATTATACTCACAACAAGTAGTATTTAACCAAGATAACTCAGAGTAATTTGCACAACAACCATATCAACATTTAACATGAATTAACACAACACACAAGAAAATTTATCTTAAATGTATGCAACATGTTGTAGAGGACACATGTTCCTCCCAACCGTAGCCTTGTTTTTCCAGTTCTCAACAACAAGACACCCCCAATATGGGGCTATGAATACATAAGAGACAGTGGTCCCTAAGGCTAGCTAATGTCCTCCTTTTAGCAGTTAAACTCACAAGTAATTCTAGCCCACCATCTCACTTCCCCTCAACCTGCATAACCTAAGGAATGGAATTCCCCTTTACTTCTCACAATCCCCCATGCCTTTCCACTCCCTCCTGGGGTTCCAACACAGGTTGTATAGGAAACCTACTTGTCGAGACTTCAATAATTCTACAACTAAAATAAAAATTCGCCCAACAACCAAAACACATGATTCCTTGACGAATTCAAACAAATCTTTACTCCCACGTACGTAGTTGTTGGCGTAGTTCATTTGGGGAAAAGTGCAATAATTAATGAAGGTAGTTAGGAAATGGACATAAGAAGGAGCACACACTTGAAAATAGGGAAAAACAGCGCCAAGAAACCAGGAAAGTCAAAGAAATGAAGAACGATGCAGATCAACGAGGAAAACAGTTGGATTTTGGACCAGCCACGATTAGGGAGTTAGAAAGTGGAAAAACCTAATCCACCTAGGGTTAGTGGGTTAGGGTTTTGGTCATTTTTGTAATGGGTAATTTACCCTTTTTGTAATATAAATATGTGTTTTGAGGTATCATAGATACATATGGAGATGTGATAGAGATATGATAGAGACAAACAAACAAATATATGCATTGTAATCGAGGGTAAGTCTGTAAGTCATGAGATGTGGAGCTTATTGTGATCCTTGTCAACCTCAACTTTAATGTGTGCAACGATATAACCTTGATGCAAAATAATAAAAGAGACAAGAAATCCAAATCTTTGTGAACGTAGCCCAGGGGGGTGAACCATGGTAAATTTGTGTCTCTGTGTGGAATGTTTCTGTTATTTCTTACAAATGTTTAGTTATATGATGAATGGATTAATCTATTAGTAGTAAAATGCAACACAAAGTAGCATAAATATGATAGTTACTTCAGAATAATCCTTAATGAATGCAACTGATTACTGATTAGTAGATCTGAGATATAATGATGTGTTGATGTAATAGAATAATAGATATGATGTGTTTTGAGGTAGAAATAATGTCTCTCATCTCCACATAAGTCTCCCATCCCAGACGCAGACAACTGGGTCTTGCAGTCACCCATAAGCCATCTCGGGTGAGACTGCATTTTGCACTTTGTGCGTAATGTTGCCTTCTGGTCTCCAAAAGGGCCAATGGTTTGCAAGGCTTTGTTGGAAACCTAAAGTAGAACCCGGGTCAACACAAGAAATTTGGTCAACCTAAATTCAAGAAAGCAAGAGAAAGAGAGGAAATTCCTATGGGTAGGAGACCAAAATTATGCATTCACATTTTTTCATAGAGAGTAGTTTTTACATGGATTTCCAAAATTATGCATTCACATTTTTTCATAGAGAGTAGTTTTTACATGGATTTTTCTGGCCAGCAATGGAGTTCTAAGTGCTAAAGCTTGAAATAAGCTGTTACGTGCATGTTTGGTTGTTGTTTGGAGATGTAATATCGTGGAGAAATAGGTTGTAATATCAAAAAGTGGTGCTACCGACATCATCATTTTTTCTAACCAGGTCAAAATTACACCTTTTTTCAAGCATGGCCTTAAAAACACAAATAGTTCTCAGAAAAACCTTAAAATCAACCCCCAAATAAACAATCGGTGCTACTGGTAGCACCATTTTTCTAACAAGGTCAAAATTACAACTTTTTTCAAGCATGGCCTTAAAAAATAAAATAGTTGCTTAGAAAAACCTTAAAATCAACTCCTAAATAAAAAGTGACGCTACCTAAAACAAAATGTTTTTTCTAAACGTTAAAATTATAGCTAATTACGACCTAATTGAAACTGTGGCATTGATAACAAATCTTTATGCAAATAAAAAACCTAAAATTAGATCCTATGGCATTGGCAACAAATCCTTATGTAAATAAAAACCCCAAAATTGGATCTTAAATGGTCACTTAAAAGTTTATTTACTATTTTTTTTAATTTACATTAAAAAATAAATAAAGAGAAAAGATTAAATCTTCACAAATTGTTTTTTAAAATGAAGAAAAAAATCATTTAAAAAAATATTTTCACAACCCAAATTACAAAAGAAAAAAAAAACTTTAAAAAATGGTGGGAAAAAACTAAAAAGAAGTGAAATTTTTAAAAACATTTCCCAGAAAACAATAGTTATATATATATATCGGCCAGGCTTAGGTCCTGTGGTGGCCATGAGACCTGGGCCTAGCCTGCGCAAAGGGATGAAGTGATGCCAAACATCGCCCTAGCC